>JAWQFJ010000289.1:194941-207441 GCA_034096865.1 Theodoxus fluviatilis | reverse complement strand
AAGCGACTTCAGGTCAGGGGCGCTAATCACGTGGCCACAGAACTAGCGCGTAAAGGAGAATTGATCAGTTTTTATAGAAGCAAAACAGGAATGACAATATCTTTAGACTGCAAGTCTTGTTTGAAATGTTTGTTTGAGAAAATGAAACTTCGTGTGTGAAGCCATTTTGTGAGATCACCTTCGGGACAGAACGAGAGGAAAAGGTCTGACTGGGATTTTGTGACGCAGTACGTTACTAGTGTGACGTACTACGTTCAAAGTGAAACGTTACACTCAAAGTGGGACATAGTATGCAAGCGTTTTGGTGTCAATTGATCGGAGAGTGTTTAATATACCGCTTATTTTGCAGTAGTCTGACGTTTCGAGTACGCTGTAGTATTTGCAAAAATATAATCGAATATTGTATCCAAAACACTCCTAATTTAGCACTTTTCCTCTGAAGACAAAACTCCTCTAGCCTATGCTCGAAAAAGTACAGTAATGGGACGCGTTGCATAGACGCGAGAAAGCCGATATTTTTTGCGAGGAATAAGCCAGTGTCAGCATGTTCAACACGACGAAAGCAGATATAAAGGCAATCAAATGTTGACACATGTTGTCACCGGCCTATTCCTCGCGAGATCTAGCGTCTATGCAACGCAGCCAAGTAAGGCGGAATGCTCACGTTGCCTGCAACAGAGTTTTCCTTTGGGCCGCGTTGCTTTGACGCGAGGTCTCGCAAGGTAGAGGCCGGTGTCAATATGTGTCAACAATTGAGAACTTTTACATCTACTTTGGTCATGTTAACACATGTTGACACCGGTCTATTGCTCGCAAGATCTTGGCTTCCCTCGCATCTATAGGACATTCTCACTTCTGAAACGGAAATTCACCCCGAGTTTTGTCCCTTTACTTCCACTAGTTCCGATAGACTGGTAAAAATAGAAGCTCATGGGATGATCGCTAGATCGTGGCAAAATGATGACATTAAAGCATGCAAAAAGATTAATTAGATTAAAAACTAATCGAAAAAAATCATATTAGACTGTTTTAACGTATACTTTCTGCACAAAACCCACAGAAGATAAGTAAACAAAACTCACCATACGTACTTAGCTGGCTAGCAGACGAACGCAATCGAACCATAGCAAAGATTATAGGTGTGTAACCTATAATCTTTGACCATAGTCACTACGCCAGCAGACGATCGAGCTAGTGTGATATAATGTTTCATGTAAAGCTCGAATGAGTAGCAGCAGATCACTGTTTAGTTCTGGCTTGAATTGACAATTTCGTTTCCCTGGTCTGGCGAGGACCGAAAATTCACTATCATCGAGTCGATCAACTTGCGCGCACTGGGCGTAATGTATAACTTCACGTAGTTCGGCTTGTGGAGATGATATTAACCGTAGATTTTAGTTGTGCGGGGTAGACCACCCGCCAAAAATTTTGAATAGTGCTTTTGATATTAATGTTTAGTAATTATTGTCGGATTAGATAGCGAAACGATCACAAGCAAATTAAACGAGCTTGGGAGCCAGCGCTTACGTTTGATTCGGCAGCTGCAGTCGAACTCGATCAGTCAATCCATGTCTGACATCTCACTTTGAGATTTCAATAACTTCATGAAGTTGCAGTAGTTGCTTGTTTGCTGGAATGCCATGTAGCTTGACAACTTTTCCATTAAAAATTTTGCCACGATGGTTATGGCAAATGACACAGTACTGTTTTCCACCCTCACATACTTTGAGCGATCTATAGTATTCAGTGCAGACGAAATGTTCGATAAAGCAACCGGCAGATGCAGTCGAACTCGATCGGTCAATCGATGTCTGACATCACACTTTGAGATTTCAATAACTTCATGAAGTTGCAGTAGTTGCTTGTTTGCTGGAATACCATGTCGGATCAGATAGTGAAACGATCACTCGTGCATTGAGTTTTGATGAGAGACCACGACACTCCCCGCAGGTGTGTTTTGTTTGCGTTGTAAAGTTTGAGTACATGTACTAGCTGTAAGTGTAAAAATGGTCAGTTATTAATATAATCGGTGATTTTAGTTGTAATGAAACTTTTTGTGTGTTTTCTTTCTTGTCATCATCGACCCGATCTTACAAGTTAGGCCTATACATTACGCCGTGCGGGCAAGTTGATCACTCATCCACTCGATGATAGTGAATTTTCGGTCCTCGCCAGACCAGGGAAACGAAATTGTCAATTCAAGCCAGAACTAAAGAGTGATCTGCTGCTACTCATTCGAGCTTTACATGACACAGTACTGTTTTCCACCCCCACATACATGTACTTTGAGCGATCTAGCAAAGATCTAGTATTCAGTGAAGACGCTTCGAGAATCGACCGGAACTAGGTGGTTCTACCTAACGCGTTGTTTTTCGACAGAGAGCACCGAGGATAACTCCTGCAGAGTACGTCAATGAGAATGTCCCATATAACGCAGCCCTGGGCTGCGTTAGGTCAACCCAAGGAAGCAGATCCTGAAAACTCTACGGCAGCAAGGGATGAAGGGACAACCATTAAAAGCTATATGAATTTGTGCTGTAATTATCGGAATAAAAGCTCCATAATATTTGTCAAAGTAAGAAAGAAAAATAATAAAATTTCGTCCGGTGCCTTTCAGTGACTTTAGTGACACCAAAAGCAAAATAATATTGATAGGTCACCATCCTAAATGACTGTTTAATGAGATTGACTACAAGCAACCTTTGAAAACGCAGTGGATCTTTCGTGCTGCGATATGAGCTCTATATTGTCTGTGTATCGTTGAATGCCCCATGTGAAAAAAAGATCGCGTGCAATACATCATTTAGGATTCCAGACAGAGGTCCTCATCTGCGCAAGTCTGCCCAGCATTCACACGAGCCTGATGAAGGCACAGCTACGATGGGCAGGCCATGTAGCACGCATGCCAGGCCACCGGCTGCCAAAAATATTATTCTATGGCGAGTTACAACTCGGCAAGCGCTCCCAGGGATGCCAAAAAAGCGCTTCAAGGACTCCCTGAAGTCCTCACTAAAAGCCTTCGGCATCAACCTAGACACTAGGGAGAAGATTGCCCAAGACCGAGCCCTCTGGCGCGCCTCCATACACCAGGGCGCCCTGAGTAACGAGGCGACCAGGACTGCTGCTGGTGATCAGAAGTGGCTGGCCAGGAAAGACCATGCCAGCAAACCTCAATGGCCTGAACTCACTGCCCGAGATTCTTTCGCGCAAGTATCGGTCTTGTCAGCCACTTGCGCATGCACCTACCTGCTGTGACCCCCCAACCCCAGGATTACTGACTGGTCTTCGTCGAAACCGACGGACAAGAGAAGAAGAAGAAGAAGTAGTAGTAGTAGTAGTAGTAGTAGTAGTAGTTGTGGTAATGGTAGTAGTAGCAGTAGTGGTAGTAATAACGGTGGTGGTGGTGGTGGTGTTGGCGGTGGTGATGGTGGTGATGGTGATGGTGATGGTGATGGTGATAGTAGTAGTAGTAGTGCCTCAGGAAGTCCCTCAATGCTTGCCACATAGACGATCGCCGTTAGGCAACACTTGCTGCAGATCGTGACGCCTGGTAGCTCGTCGTAAGCAGATCCGTCGCCTCCTTCGAGAACACCCGTAGGGCCTCCATAGAAGAAAAGCGAAAAAGGAGAAAGAACGAGGCAGCTACGATCAACCAGACCTTCCCCTGCAGCGATTGCGACCGGACCTGCCGATCCCGCATCGGACTTTTAAATCATGAGCGGGCCTGCAAAGGACGTGGACCATGACCTTCCAGATCTTCGTTAAACGAAGCAAAGCCATGTTGATGATGATGAGTGGTGGTGGTGATGGTAGTGGTGATGGTGGTGGTAGCAGTGGCAGCATTAGTATTAGTAGTAGTGGTGGCAGTAGAAGTAGTAGTGGTAATGGTAAGGGTAGAGGTGGTGGTGGTGGTGGTGGTAGTAGTAGTAGTAGTCGTGGTAGTGATAGTAGTAGTAGTAGTAGTAGTAGCGGTGGTGGTAATGGTGGTAATAGTAGTAGCAGTATTATTATTAGTGGCGGTGGTTGCAGTGGTGGTGGCAGTAGTAGTGGTGGTAGTGGTGGTGGTAGTAGTAGCAGTATTAGTAGGTGGTGGCGGTGGTGGTTGTGGTGATGGTGGTGGTTGTAGTGGTAGTAGTGGTGGTGGTGGTGATGGTGGTGGGAGTAAGAGTGGTAGTGTTGGTGGTGGTTGTAGTGATGATGGTGATGGTTGTGGTAGTTGTAGTAATAGTAGTGATGGTAGTGGTGATGGTGATGGTAGTAGCAGTGATGGTAGTGGTAGTGGTGGTGGTAGCAGTAGTTGTAGTAGGCAACAATCTGTCTCCAAGGCGATGGTAGCACCTTGATAGGTCTGATAGCTCAGGGAGTGGCCAAGGAGTCCCACTGTGGCATGGCTGTCTCAGCAGCACCTTCCACTGCCAAACTCTGAAGGCTGAGAGGAAGCTGCAGTCCCTTCCCTCAGCCTCCTTCGGCTCTTGTCCGTCCGCCGCCGTTTAAGGTAGTAGCAACCAGTATAAAAAGTCATTTTGGTGAAAAATGGCAGAAACGTGTTTTTCATATAACTTTGTAGTGAATTCAATTTAAAATATGACTGTTTGCTTTGTTTCTGGGGGAAATAGAAATTTTATAGTTTTAAATGGGGAGGAAGACACCAACTGTCAGCTGTCATAATGAGGCACGAAAACTTCAAATGAAGTTTTCTGTTTCCAGGTTTTCACCGGCGTGTGTTAGAGTTTATACTTTTTTTTCTCTGTGCTCTGATGTTTGACTTCCCTATATCTTGGCGTATTTGGTTCATATAGCCTGCCTCATGGCACGACCCATAATCAAAACAGTATCTTCCTGTACGTCAAAGTTACAGGATCTTGAATTTGTAATTAGCGAATCAACTCATGTATTTTCAGATGTAAAAGTGTGTGAAAATAAAATGCTGAGAGTAGTTGTTTTTATTTTGCATCAGGACATGCTACCCTATATACATGTATCATACTTCTGTGCAAAATTACAAGTTTCTATCATAAGGTCCTTTTCTGGTATTATGTTTCAAAAACAGGCAAAAATATGTTGTATGGGTAGCCATATTGGAAAGCAAATTATTATAATCAATGCAAACACATCTCAGATAGACAGCACATGTACAAGTACATGCTGGTTGAGAAAGTTGGACCCCAAACATTCAACTGACCAAAAAATGATGGTTACTGGGCTCTACTACCTTAGTGCTCTCTTTGGCAGCACCTTTCCAGCTGTTGGTCGTCACTGAGGCGTTTCCAGCTGTCTTTGGTGATGCCTGATGTTGAAGAAGGCGTAACGACCGGGATTAGACGTGGGCAAAGAAACAGTCTTACATGTTAACCTCTGTTAGTAGTTTTTCCATAGGAAAATATGGCGTTGAAGTTTTAGCTTCACTCGGACTTTCCCTCGGATGGGATTTATCATTCTCGAGTAATTTTAGTCGGACTTTCCCCAGGATGAGATGTCTAATTCTCCTTGATATGAAGTTCAAACGTTCATCTGTGACAGGTGTATAGACTATTTATTAAGCGATAAAAGTGATAAATACGTGATGGAGACGTAGACGCATCTGGAGCAAGACCAGGGTAGGAAACGGCAGAATGCAACAAAATTCTTACTAGTTAATTAAGAGGGCGAAAGCAACACGGACTGAATAAACGCATAGTTTTGCAATCCTCAGAGGAAAGAGACGAATTATAGATGCAATAAGCTCCTAGTGGGGGAAACAGGAGTCACACCTGAAAGGGAAAATGAGCAAGTGGTGCCAAAAGGAGAGAGTGACCAGAAAGACATAGGCAAAAGGAGCAGAATGGATAGCAGTTTGGCGAGAAGGAGCAGTAAGAAGATGGCGCAAGAACAGCATGGTTTAGCCGGCAAATTTTCAAAAATAGGTAGAATGGCAAGTACATGAATCCCGGAATGAAGAAAAGCAGCAGACGAAGGAGACATAATGAAGGACGAGAGAAAGAACAGAAGTAGATTAAGTACACATAATCATGACGCACGAACACAAAGCTCGAATGGTAAGCGCTGAAATTATCTTTCTCAGCTCAGGCTGCAGAATATTTGTCTGCACGTGTGGCGTTGTTATTTGTCCTTCTGACGCAAGTTAAAACAAAAACAATTGTTTGAACTATAGGGGGGAAAGATCCGAGAACGCATTACGCACTCGACGGCACGAAGACATACCACCGTAACCTTTACGAACAAAGTAAAGTTACTTGCACGCGTCTCTAGAAGCGACGGAAACCTCACAGCGCCCAGTATTCTTTCATGGCCTTTTGATGATCTTGCAGTCAATGAAGCGGTGCCGAGAATGGGGATCGCTGCTGGACTTCTGTAAAACGGTGCAAACTGCAACTTCGCCGCTGCTGCCGCCAGGTGTTATCGAGTGCACTGGCCCCCAGACCGTCGCTACGGACCTTGTCGTGGGGTGGAATGACGCACAAGGACCCCATGCAGTCTTTATTCTCTAATCGATACTGCGGACGTCTTGCACATTAAAAGCGGAGATCGGAGCCCAAGGCCTGCGAGGAGCTCAAACGACCGTCGCTGCGCGCGAAGTGGTTGTATCCCCTCGGAGACCGTGATTGTTCTCAGGCCGAGTCGATGAGGTTCTTTGTTCGAAAGTGCATTTTTCAGATGCGCCGTGAGCATAAAAGCTTCTTGATACGATGGGAGGCACATATTAATGTGGAGGCTGAGTTCTATATGGCGGGAACAATTACATCGGCATCCCGAAGGCTTCTTTGTTGTGGCTACAGAAGGATGCACAAAAGACCATTAATCTACGGGGTAGGTGTTGATGAGAAAGTTAAGCCAGCGCTCACCATTATTACCGTAGGAGAAGATGACTGTTTATCTGCACTGTTCACTGTTTGCATCCGTCAGTTATATTATCCTACACGTGTCTCAGTGTTTTCTACCGCTGTGCGGCACAATAAACGGACATGGCAGTGTTGCAAAAACATGGCCCGTGAATCTCAAACGTGACTGGAGTACATGAGAAGGCAAACATGCTTTACAGGAAGCCATAGACGCACCCCCTGATGAAATCATGTTCCTCTACAGCAGCATTGTTGATTTCGCTACGAGCTGCAAAGGAATTAAGTAACCAGGCGATGGCTTTACAGACGGATCTCATGTCAGGATTCACAATTCTAAATACATCTTTTGTCGCCATCGCACTTGTAAAATTCAGTGATGAAGAATGCGTGGATACATTGATTCAAATACTGTACATCAAGTGGAAAGTCACAAACTAACAACAGCTCAGATAGATTAGATTAGATTAGATTAGATATATAAAAGAGATAGATAGATAGATAGATAGATAGATAGATAGATAGATAGATAGATAGATAGATAGATAGATAGATAGATAGATAGATAGATAGATAGATAGATAGATAGATAGATAGATAGATAGATAGATAGATAGATAGATAGATAGATAGATAGATAGATAGATAGATAGATAGATAGATGATAGATAGATAGATAGATAGATAGATAGATAGATAGATAGATAGATAGATAGATAGATAGATAGATAGATAGATAGATAGATAGATAGATAGATAGATAGATAGATAGATAGATAGATAGATAGATAGATAGATAGATAGATAGATAGATAGATAGATAGATAGATAGATAGATAGATAGATAGATAGATAGATAGATAGATAGATAGATAGATAGATAGATAGATAGATAGATAGATAGATAGATAGATAGATAGATAGATAGATAGATAGATAGATAGATAGATAGATAGATAGATAGATAGATAGATAGATAGATAGATAGATAGATAGATAGATAGATAGATAGATAGATAGATAGATAGATAGATAGATAGATAGATAGATAGATAGATAGATAGATAGATAGATAGATAGATAGATAGATAGATAGATAGATAGATAGATAGATAGATAGATAGATAGATAGATAGATAGATAGATAGATAGATAGATAGATAGATAGATAGATAGATAGATAGATAGATAGATCGATCGATAGATAGATGGATGGATGGATGGATGGATGGATGGATGGATGGATGGATGGATGGATGGATGAATGGATGGATGGATGGATGGATAGATAGACGGATGGATGGATGGATGGATGGATGGATAGATTGATAGATTGATAGATAGATAAACATATAGATAGACGAATGAATGGATGGATAATGGATAGCGGGTGGGAGGGATACATGGATGAAAGGATGGATGGAATGATGGACGGACGGTTGGATGAGTGTGCGAACAGATGGACGGCTGGATGAATAGATGAATGGATGGACGGATGGTTGAATGTATGGAAGGATGATTGAATAAATGGTTGGATAGAAATGGGTGGATGATGGATGGGTGGATGGGTTTGCGGACGGATGATAAACTATTTACTGTATTGTCTCTCAAAGTCTAGCTTTTATTTTGCTGCGACATTTGGGTATTTATAGTCAGGAAATGACCAACATCCACTTTGAGAGACATTCCGTTATCCTTGGTTATGAGAGTGTCCTCGTCTCCTAAGACATACAGTAATCGCCTGAGCAAATAACACGGGATTCCCAGAGTGCTGAGCAATCAGATATTACACTGAAAAGTTCTGAACTCGTGGTGTTATGATCCTCTTCAACAGCTGGAAACAAGAACATTTTGAAGGAAAAAGAACCTAAAATGTGTATTGTTTATACCATTTTCGCAAGCACTTCAGCATCACGCCAAAACACAAGTATAGACAGAAAGAAACTTTGACGATAAAGTAAAAAATCAAAGAGTCGAGGCGTTCACGTGCTATTGTTGTGTAGCATTTATTTGGAAAATAGTTTTGAGGACACGCCAAGCATCTGTCAGTGTCAGGGCACCAAACGACGTTTCCAGAAGTCTTTTCTGAGAAGCCTTCATATAGAATCATATAGAATCATATAGAATCATATAGAACCATATAGAATCAGATCATGACAGCGACGGGCACCTGGAGTCATGGTCGTGTGGGAGTGTCGTGAAGTTTAAGGGTCAAAACATTTGTTAATGGACTTCTTCCTCAAAAGACCATCTGCAGTGCAATGTAGGCATGGATGGATGAACGGATGAATGGATGGATAGATGGATGGACGGATGGGTGAATGGATGGATGGACAGATGATGGATTGATGGATAGATGGTTGGATATTTTAAATGTTTGAAGTTTAATGACCTGTCAACCCTTGGTGACCATTTAAGCCCTTCTAAGGACAGTCTTAATGTAAACAATAGAGGAGAAGCAGGTGTCATTACATGTATCAATCACTGGCTGCAACATAACTTGTCTTGATGTGTCATTGCCTCGGTCGAGCTGACACACCAAAATCTACGTTTTTTCAGAATGATTAGGCTTACGCTTTTGTCACACTCACCAATCCGTATGTACTTTTTCGCCCGTCATGATGAAGAAGAAAGTTGATATAGCAAACGTCAATAATTGGCTAGGTCGATAACAGCCTTCACGAACGTAGGGATGTAAAAAGTCACAAACTGTAACAAACGCTGCATCTATGTGGGTCGCGAGCTGCCGTTTCAATATCGATAACCTCCATGGCACATGCTGCTGGAGACCACGCATTGAGGAGTTAGTTTCTGGAGCCATTCTAGTTCACTAGAGACTTCGCCTACCGGCGAAAGTGTCTCTAGCCCAGTTGACATCACGTGATGGAATGTTTTCGTCCGAAATATGCAAATGGAAGTCACACGAGAAGCTTGTGGGATAGCCGATCTGCTCCCTGACATACGCCGTTAAAGTAGCTTAAAGATTATTTCGCACAAAACTCTTAACTTACTTTTGTTGAGGCAATAAACAAGCATTTTATCAATAAAATAACATGTTTGTGTTGAAATGGAAGCAAGTTTTGACATCTGAATGATTTCTGTAAAAGTGGAGACAAAAATAGTATCAGAACGAACTATTTTTGGTGCAATGCTGTAATGCAAAGGGTCAAGTCTATTACGCATTCATTGCGAACTGTGCCCGAGTAGAATGTACTGGAGCAGGCTCCGAAAGCTCCATGGCCTCGGGTACCGGCTGAGCAGGAAACTTTCGTGTGGCTGCTGACGTCTGTCAGACGCTAATTAAGGAAGTTTATGCTGACTCGTTACACTTGGTCATTGCAGATGAGGAACTGCAGAAAAATAACCGTAGGCAAAATTTAGTGCAAAGGGCGTTAATTTGACTGATTGTTATCACCTGTACTCGGATTGGACGCAAACGAGAAAAATTGTTTTTGTGACCAAAATGTCGTTAAGTAGGCCTAATGATACACGGGTGACAGATTACTACAATTGTAGTTGCATATCATCGCACCTATTCCCTTTTTTCTTCAGAGCAAGACACAATGTCGAGTCAAGAACATGGAGCATTGACCTGAGATTCGTGAATAGATACATTAGGGAAAGTAAGTAGTGAAATTTATTTTGATTTGTATGATGAATAAAAGGAAGACACAAAGCTCAGAAAACTTGAAATTCCTTTCCGCACACGTAGCATTTAGAGGAACCAATGAGATTTCACCTTTAATTTCAAACGCAAAATCAAGATGGCGAGACTGACTTGACGCAAATGCGTGTTTTGCAATATGCTTGTGACTAAAAAAAGAAAGAAAGTTTTCCATTCATTAAAAAAAACTGTTGTCGCACGGGGGTGATGTCATCTGAACCTCACTTCGGTTGCTGTCTACTGTCCTTACAGGAATTGCTTTTCTAGTCACATCAAATTAAAGGATAATCGGGAACCCAGCAGTTTGAGAGAGAGCGGCTGAGAAATAGCAAATACATCCTCACAGTTCACGAATATGCGAGTCGAAGTCAATAAATATTTCGCCTTGTGCGTTTGAAAACTGCAGGCGCATGCAGCAGCTGGAAAGACAAGGTCGAACTGGGTCGTGACCTGGGTTGACCTGGGCCGCTGTGGCCATGTCAGTGGACAGAAAAACAATCCTAAAAAGGAAACATCTGGGCATCGCAAAAATCGCTTCCGTTGTATGCCGGTTTTCATGGCGGTCCAGCCCTGTCCTTCGATGGCCCCCTGCCTCCATTCTACTGCAGAATGATGCGTGCCGGTGCCACAAAAGGACGCCGAGAATCGAGTTGAATCCAGGGTCCGAGAGGCCGCAAAGCGGAGCCAGACATGCGCTGTAAATGTCACAGGAATGCGGCAGTGAGCGCTGGGTGACCTGGCCTCCTGAATAGAGCGCTTTGGATAAATTTTCCTGACTGACGGATCGTCAATAAGGTAAGGGTGTGTACATGGATTTGATCGCTGACTCTTTGTTTTTTTTTTACAGAAATCACACAGAGTGGGATGTGTTGAAGTTCCATTTTTGAAGGAACATCCATCAACGCTGATGAATGTTTCTTGTTTTGTTTTAATTAAAGATCGGGATTTGGCTTGATGGCAGAAGTCAGCAATAGTGGGAGGCGATTGTGTTCCGTATTAAGTTCCCTTCTCGGGGTGGGTTGACTGCTATTTTCTCATTCTGACGATTGAATCTTGATCTGCGTCTCTTTAAAACTGGAACATAATCACGTCCCTTTCTTTGTATTCCTTAAAAAATTAATATTGTATCGTCCTGTTCCTGTAAAAGCAAACACTTAGCCTCCCTTGCAAGTGTACATTTACCACAGGCAAACCTCCATATCCACGATGATGAGCACATCTGTGTAAAGAGTGATGTTTGGCGACATGACTCGACCTGTCGGCAACAGTGCGAAGCAATTAGGTACCGTGGTTCATTCCCTGGTCAGGATGACTTGATATCTGTTTTCCACCTTTGAGTAACGGTTGCCACAGTAGTTGTCATTTCTGCTGCCGTTCTTGATGAGGTTGTTGTGTCGTTGTTGTTGTAGCTGTTGCAGTTGCAACTACTATGTTCTCGTCATCCGTATTGCCGTCGTTGTTGTTCATAGTTGTGTTTCTGATAAAGAGCAAATTAAGCAGGAAATATATGTGCACGATAAAGTTTGCGTGTGGCTTTTTCTATGACGTACGGGAAGTATGAATTAAGACGTCCGTAAACAAGTGACTTCACATTCACATCTTGCCGGTCAATTATGTCCAGAACTCAGCAACACACCAGTAAAAAAATAGGCAGTTTATGCACGACTGATTTATGCCAAAATTAGTCATTGTCAGACCAATGCTAAAACACTGCTGGAGAGGTGCGCTATTTCGATAGAATGACCACACTGTCGTAGGTCCCGTGTAAGAAGGTCAGTGTTTACGCACGTGTGTATATGGTGGACGTGGTCTATGTCAACTACCACATCCGGGTCAACTAGTGTGCGACGCACGTTTCTCATGCACAGCTACACGGTTGAAAGCGTGCGCCATTGTTGAAGGACTCGTAATCCCCATAAATATGGGTCAGCCAATCTAAGAGCTCTTTCTTTACGATTTCCTGTGGAAAGTGCTTGTCAATAGATGAGTGGCTTCACGCA
>JAWQFJ010000289.1:169941-179941 GCA_034096865.1 Theodoxus fluviatilis | reverse complement strand
TCCACATAGTAGCCCCTGAATAAGATAGGCTATGTTTAAACAAATCAATCCTAGGTTGTGGTATTATAAAGTTATGTACACGAATATTTGAATGTTGGAATAAGTTTATCAAATAATCAGGCACATCACAATCATTAATTCTTTTCATTAAGACACATTTATTGAATTGTAAATGCTTATGAAAAGGCAATATGTTAAGTTCTTTCATTTTGTCATTTGTAGATAGTGAACTATCTGTTATCATAAGCTTAGAGGCTCTTCGATACAATGACTTCAGCCTTTTCAAGTTAGCGTCACTACAGCCATCCCAAATTGTTGACGCATAATTAACGTGAGATAAGATATGAGCATGGAAGAAGATTTTGCAAGTTTGAACGTCAACAATATGTCTTAATTTGGAGAGAAGAAATAGATTAATTGATTTTTTTAACAAATATAATCAATGTGTGATTGCCATCCTAAATGATCATCAATTATTACACCAAGAACTTTGTGCTCAACAATTTTTTCGATTCTCAAAGAATCAAGAACAAGAGGAAGAGATAAAGGATATATTTGATGTTTTTGTCTCGTAGTTATCACCATATATTTCGTTTTGGAAGGATTAATGACCATATGATTCGAAGAGCACCAGGAACGTATTTCATCCAGGCTCCTTTGAAGTTTTACTGCCACACATTCAGTCCTGACACCTGAGGTTGAAAGTGTTACATCATCAGCAAACATATCACATGTAACCTCTTTATCAGAGATATGTAATGGTAGGTCATTGATGAATAGGCAGAACAAAAGAGAACATTGTGGCACACCCACTTGTAAATGGCCACAAAAAGAAGCATGTCCATTGAAATAGACATACTGCTGTCTGTCTTTTAAGAATAATTGAAAGAATTTCACCGTGTTACAACCATTTAGATATTGTGATAATTTTTCAATTAAAATGTCATGATGAACCATGTCAAACGCTTTCTTTAGATCAAGAAAGATGGAACCAATCAACTGTGACCTATTAATGGTACATAGCCAAGAATCAATCAATCGAGTTAATGCTGTGTGGCAAGAATGTTTTGGCTGAAAACCCGATTGAAGAGAATAAAGTAGATCATGTTGATCCAGATATGCCATCAGAGAGAGAGAGAGAGAGAGAGAGAGAGAAGACAGACAGACAGATCAGACAGACAGATCAGACAGACCAGACAGACCAGACAGACAGACCAGAAAGACCAGACAGACCAGACAGACCAGACAGACCAGACAGACCAGACAGACCAGACAGACAGACCGGACAGACAGACAGACAGACAGACAGACCAGACAGCCAGACAGACAGACAGACAGACAGACAGACAGACAGACAGACCAGACAGACAGACCAGACAGACAGACAGACAGACAGACCAGACAGACAGACCAGACAGACAGACAGACAGACAGACAGACAGACAGACAGACAGACAGACCAGACAGACAGACCAGACAGACAGACCAGACAGACCAGACAGACCAGACAGACAGACCAGACAGACAGACCAGACAGACAGACAGACAGACAGACAGACAGACCAGACAGACAGACAGACAGACAGACAGACAGACAGACAGACAGACAGACAGACAGACAGACCAGACAGACAGACCAGACAGACCAGACAGACAGACAGACCAGACAGACCAGACAGACAGACAGACAGACAGACCAGACAGACAGACCAGACAGACAGACCGACAGACAGACAGACAGACAGACAGACCAGACAGACAGACAGACAGACAGACCAGACAGACCAGACAGACAGACCAGACAGACAGACAGACAGACAGACAGACAGACAGACAGACCGACCAGACAGACAGACCAGACAGACAGACGAGACAGACAGACAGACAGACCAGACAGACAGACAGACCAGACAGACAGACCAGACAGACCAGACAGACCAGACAGACAGACAGACAGACAGACCAGACAGACCAGACAGACAGACCAGACAGACAGACCGGACAGACAGACCGACCAGACAGACCGACCGACCAGACAGACCGACGAGACAGACAGACCAGACAGACAGACCAGACAGACAGACAGAAAGACAGACCAGACAGACAGATCAGACAGACCGACCGACCAGACAGACAGACGAGACAGGCAGACCAGACAGACTGGACAGACAGACCGGACAGAAAAACTGGAAGACAGACAGGACAGACAGGCAGGACAGACAGATAGGACAGAGAGACAGACAGGACAGACAGACCAGACAGACCAGACAGACCAGACAGACAGACAGACAGACAGACAGACAGAAAGACAAACAGACAAACAGACCAGACAGAGAGAGAGAGAAAGAGAGAGAGAGAGAGAGAGAGAGAGAGAGAGAGAGAGAGAGAGAGAGAGGGAGGGAGGGAGGGAGGGAGGGAGGGAGAGAGAGAGAGAGACAGACAGACAGACAGACAGACAGACAGACAGACAGACAGACAGACAGACAGACAGACAGACAGACAGACAGACAGGCAGAGAGTACCAGGTTTGAAAACTATCATGCAGGAATACAGCACAGCTCAACGGGGAAAACGAGAGGTGAACGAAACCACGAGTGTATTTTTAATGTATTCTTTTATTATACTCGGATTTTACTAAATATTTTTACACAAAAAATTCAACATTGCATCTGCAGTGTGGAAACATTCACGTATACAAGGCGTTTGACTTTACAAACATTTTGTCTAGTGCGCATGCGTGACAGGACAGTGAGCAGAACGTCCGAGGTGCAGCGATGTAGCGTGGAAAATAGTGACCCGTTGAAAACAGTAACCGGAAGTCATCGCAGAGTTATCTGTTCGGGACGTGCTGAAAATTCAACTCTAAAAAGAGACGGCACACGCCACTCCGCCTGACTGATTTGGCACGCCCGGGGAGTTATACTAAGATCCGGCCGCGTTAATATGTCTGCGTTTTGTGACAAACGTCTTTCTCGGTGGTACTGTACTCCATGCACCTTAACGGTCCGCGTGATTCGGGTGTAATCTTAAGCTAAACGACGTTTATTGGCGCTGCTGAAATGGTCGAAGTCGGAAACATTCGGAACGTCGTTTAGCTTAAGATTATACCCGAATCACGCGGACCGTTAAGGTGCATGGAGTACAGTACCGCCGAGCAAGACGTTTGTCACAAAACGCAGATATATTAACTCGGCCGGATCTTAGCATAACTCCCCGGGCGTGCCAAGTCAGTCAATGGTCCCGTTTTATAAAACCAGACTACAAATAGACTACAGGGAGGTGACTCCCATATTATTTCCGGCAGGGGAGACGGCTTTTCACGGGAAAAAAACTTTTTTGAACGCTACATTATGTGTTAAACGACACAAATGCACCAAAAACACAAAAACTCGTAAACCAACTAATGCGTCGTTTGTCGTGATATATTCCATGCGAAGAACACGTGCAGGAGCGGTAAATCGCATAAAGAGAGAGCCGAGCAGATAATTCTGCGATGACTTCCGGTAACTGATGCTACAAGTGAGTCACCAGCGGAGCTAAGCCGGATGTTGACATGCCACAGCTTTGTAATCCGGCAGCCAATCAAATACGCGACCACAGCGTTTTCGAAAGCGAGCCGCCTGACTTTTGCATTACAGGGATAAAGTCAACAAGGAAACAAGTCTGTGCTCGTGGCCCACGTCAAAGCAAATCTCTGGGAACATTTTTCTGAAAGAACAGTCTGATGCAAATTTCGCAAACAGCGAAGCAGCCGAGAATTCAAGCAAGACACATGTACATTTGCATTGTAGTTGTCCAAAAGTCATAGATCGCCATTTTAATGCCATTTTCATGTACAATACTCAGTAAACCCAGTTTATTTGTAAACTGTGTCAAGTGGACACGCGACAGCGAAAACAAGACTTTAGACGATTTTTCCTTAGCTGACCTGCACGTTCTGACATAAGTGAGAAAAATAAGCATAAAATGGACTTACTTCACGACACAAAAGCTTCTCCGACTACATATTTTCAGATCACATAATTCTTAAACTCCAATAAACAAGTATACATATTTTTCATTCGCCCTTGGATCTTTTAAAAACTTTCTTAAATTCATTAACGCATTACATCGCATACTTTATTCACACACATACACAGACACACACACATACACACACACACACACACACACACACAAACACACACACACACACGCACGCACACACACACACACACACACACACACAAACACACACACAAGCACATACACACATACATACACACACACACACACCACACAAACACCACAAGGACACATACACACGCACACACACACACACACACACACACACACACACATAAGCACACACACACACACACTCATACACGCACACACACACACACACACACAACACACTCACACTCACACTCACACACACACACTCACACTCACTCACACACACACACACACACACACACACACACACACACACACACACACACACACATACACACACACACACACACTCACACTCACTCACGCTCACACTCTCTCTCTCTCTCTCACACACACACACACACACACACACACACACACACACACACACACACACACACACACACACACACACACACACACACACACACACACACACACACACACACACACACACACACACACTTGCAGAGGTACAGTACGCTTACAGTTTTGAATATGCCATCAACTGAGGCAAATGACGAAGTAGAAACTTTTCACTCAAAACGCATTTTCAAATTGTTGAAGTCTTCGCCCACCGTAGGCCTGATGTCTGAACACGCCTGAAAAGCTTCACTGACGCCAGGACTTCCGTGGAAGGGGAGGAGACACGGCAGGTCATGATCGTCTCTGATCAACAGCATTCTCCGCCAGCTTCATGACCCTGCTTCCTTTCCACAGACAGCCGATGGTATCAGGAGTGTAAATATCCTCACCCTGGCCTGGGAACAAGGAGTCAAGCTGAGGACAGACTGACCGATTGCCGTCAGCGAAGAGAGGGGCGAGCAGAACCCTTGCTGTTTCAGGCACGGGCTGCACCTGCCAGCAGGTGGCGCCATGGGATCGAGCAGGAGGAGGGAACTCAGTTGTCCTTGCTGGCGACACCGTAACGTCTAATCCAGTCTTGCTTTTTTCCATGGGGATAAAAAAGATTTTTTCATTTACGGTTGACGAAAGACTGGAACCGTAAAAGGATAGACAGCTTGTAATCAAGGTCTTCCGAATTTACGGTAATTTCGGGAGCTTGCCCGTCCTCAAGATGGTGAATCGTAGTAAGACGATGTGAAATACAGACAGGGTTGATTCCTGCAGCTTTTGCGACAAAAATCGCAATACGAGTATTGAAGTCATTCTGCATTAACGTTCTCCTCTGTTAATCTTGAAGTCTTGTTGCAATGGAGGTTGTCTTGCCTTTGTTGCTGTTAATCGTGGTAATATGTTTTTAAACATATATGTTACAAGCTATGAGAGAGGTAAAGTTTATGTTCAGATAGCACAATTATTGGTAAAACTATATTTGAACTGACTTCGAACAGTTCACCTCTAAAAGAGATGATGTTCTTCCTCCTCCTCCTGCTGCTGCTGCTCCTGCTTCTCCTCCTGCTCATCTGGCTACTGCTGCTCCTGCTGCTGCTTCTGCTCCTCCTCCTGCTGCTGCTGCTCCTGCTTCTCCTCCTGCTCCTCCTCCTGCTGTTGCTACTGCTCCTCCTCCTCCTGCTCCTATTGTTACTGCTGCTCCTGCTGCTGCTCTTGCTTTTCCTCCTCCTCCTCCTCCTGCTGCTCCTGCTTCTCATCATGCTCCTCCTCTTCCTGCTGTTGCTGCTCCTGCTCCTACTCTCTCTTCCTCCTCTGGTTTGGTTCGAGCTAGAAATTACGGCGACTCCTCCCATTCCGTGCGCCCCTCATCTACTACCATCTGTATAATCATCTTTTAGTGCTATGCTTATCGATACCATGACCTATAGTCACATGTCAACTGTGTACGCTCATTCACCAATAAGTCTGTTGCCAGTTCAGCGACCGTCATAACATCAGAGCTACACATCATCAGTGATCCCCTCCAGCACACGCCTTCCCCTCATTCATCCAAATGTAGTAATCGTCATTATGTAGTTAGTGCATGCCACCAGCTCCTAGTTTTCATCAAAACCCGTCATTCATAGGAGCCATGACGTGTACGCGAACATGCCTCCCGCAGTTATGTATATCCTCCCTAGTCCATGCATGTATTTGCCAGTCTACTGCCCCCTCAGCGACTCATGCATCATCTAGCCATCACCTCCTCCTCCCTAACTTGAGCCCTCTTTCTTTCTCATGCTCTAGGAGCCAGCTCAGCCGCGATTGTCAGTAGGCTTCAACTAATCACATTCCTTTATAGGTACGATACCTGATTCTCGCATTGCTTACGCCCCGTTCACATGCCAACCCATATATTCCTACAATAATTCGGGTGCTCATATTGAACGACAAACTTTCAGCCTATCTATTTTTATAGCTTGTAATCTTTCCCACACTACCGCTGGTGTAAACAACAATCATCTATCTACACCGATTAGTATCAACCACCACAGCCCATACCACTCGAACTAGGAGACCCAGACAACCTCACATACGTCCCTTACCGACACACAACAACAACCGACTTTCACAACTGATGCCGTCAAAGAGGAAGCACCGGAGTTACATGCAGAACTTGATTCTTGTCAAGTATCCTCGCCTAACTAGCAGCTGCTCATTATATTGGTCGCGAAACGCGCCAGCAAGCGAATACCACACCACTGCGGTACAACGATCAGGTTTATTTCTCCAATATCGCTACCTTCGACTACGATGTCTATACCATCCTGAGGACGGAATACACGCTAATACCGAAAATGTACACAGTCGCAAATTGCCAGAGAAGCACACCGACTACAAAAACCGATTATCAAGCTGTCATAGTCCTTTACGGTTGTACATTCTTTCACGGTCAAACAGGCTAAACTGAAAAAAATATGTTACTCCTCGCAATGGGAAAAAAGCAAGAAATGGATAGACGTTACATCTCACGTGTCAGCAGCTAAAGGAAAACTGAGTTCCCTCCTCCCTTGCCCCGATCCATAGATAGTATGCCGTTCGCCAATCTGCTGGCAAGGTGCAACAGCCCGTGCCGGGAACAGACAAGGCGTTGCTATGCGCCCTCTCTTCGCGGACATGAGCAAATTCGGTCAGTCTAGTTCCTCAGATGAATCCTGTTCCACCAAGACAGGGTGAGGATATTTACACTCACTGATCCATCGGCTGTCTGTGGAAGGAAGGCTAGGGTCATGAAGCTGGCGGAAACAGCACAAAATGCTGTTCTGAAAAGAGACGTCATGAAATCTGCAGTGTCTCCATGCCCCTTACACGGACAAGTCCTGGCCGTCAAGTGAAGCTTTCAAGCCCGTGTTCAGACATACAGCGCCTACGCTGGGCGAAGATTCAGCAATTTGAAAATGCCACGTTTTGAGTGAAAAGTTTCTAACTCGTCATCTTGCCTCAGTTGATGGCAGTATTAAAATGTTATAGGTACTGATACCATCATGCAAGGTGTGTGTGAGTGTCGCTGTGCACTGGAGTGGTGTGTAGTGAGATGGTGTGTGGGTGTGTGTGTGGCTGTCGTGTGTGTGTGTGTCAGTGCATTGTGTGTGTGTTGTGTTTTTGTGTGTGTGTGTGGTGTTTGTTGTGAGAGAAGAGAGAGTAGAGTGTGAGCGTGAGATGCTTGTGAGTGTGTGTTTGGGTGTGTGGTGTCGGTGTGTCGGTGTGGTGTGTTTGTGTGTGGGTGTGTGTGTTGTGTGTGTGGTTGTGTGTGGATGTTGTGTTTGGTGTCGTAGGGTGTGTGTGAGTTGTGTAGTGTGTGTGTTGTGGTGTTGTGTGTGTGTGTGCTGTGTGTGTGCGTAGTGTGTGTGTGTGTGCTGTATGTGGGTGGTGTGTTGCTAATGTGTGCTGTGTGTGTGCGTGTTGATGTGTATATTGTGGTACGTGTTTGGGTGTGTGTCCCCCGTGCCGTGTGTGGTGTGTAGTGGGTGTATGTGTGTGTGTGTGTGCTTGTTGTGTGTGTGTGTGAGTGTGTGAGAGTGTGTGTGTGTGCAGTGCCGTCGGGGTGTGTGTGTTGTGTGTGTGTGTGGTGTGTGGTGGTATGGTGTGTGTATTGTGTATGTCGTGTGAATAAAGTAGCGATGTAATGCAGTCAAGAATCTAAGGAAAGTTTTAAGTATGATCAAGAGGGACGAATGAAAAATATGCAGATACTGTTTTCTTGGAGTTTAAGAAGAGGAATTATGTTGATCTGAACATATGTAGTCGGAGAAGAAGCTTTTGTGTCGTGATAAGCTAAGCTACAGTAATGCTATTTTTCTAACTTGTATGTCAGAACGTTGCAGGTCAGGTAAGGAAAAATAGTCGATGAAGTCTTGTTGGCTGTCGCACGTCCACTTGACACAGTTACAAATAATACGGGTTACTCGAGTATGCTACAGAAAATGCTATTAAAATGGCGATCTAGGATCTTTTGGACAACTTAATGGCAGATGTACACGTGTCTGTTTTGAATTCCTCGGATGCTTCGCTGTTTGCGAAATTTGCATCAGGACTGTTCTTCCAGAAAAATGTGCAGAGATTTGCCTTTGGAAGTGGGCCACGAGCACAGATTGTTTCCTTGTTGACTTATCCCTGTAATGCAAAAGTCAGGGGCTCGCTTTCCGGGAAAACGCGTGGAGTCGCGTATTTGATCGGCTGACAAGGATTACACAAAAGCTGTGGCATGTCAAACCTCCGGCTTAGCTCCGCTAGGTGACTAACGTAAGCATCAGTTACACGGGAAGTCCTAATCGCAGAGTATCTGCTTACGGGCTCCTCTCTTTATGCGATTTACTCGTCTCCTGCACCTGTTCTTCGCATGGAATATATCCCGACAAACGACGCATTAGTTTGCTTACGACGTTTAGTGTTTTGGTGCATTCAGATGTCGTTGAAACACATGATTGTAGCGTTTCAAAAAGTTTTTCTCCCGTGAAATAAAGTCCGTCTCCTCCCCCTGCCGGAAATAATATAGGGAGTCACCCTCCCTGTAGTCCCTGGTTTGTAGTCTGCGTGTGTATAAAACGGGACCGGTGACTGGACTGTGGCACGCCCGGGGAGTATCGCTAAGATCCCGGCCTGCGGTAAATATATCTGCGTTTAGTGTACAAAACGGTACTTTGCTCGGCGGGTACTGTACCTACTCCATAGCACCTTAAACGGTGCGCGCGGATGATTCGGGTGTGTCATCTTAAGCTAAACGACGTTCCGAATGTTTCCGACTTCGACCATTTCAGCAGCGCCAATAAACGTCGTTTAGCTTAAGATTACACCCGAATCACGCGCACCGTTAAGGTGCATGGAGTACAGTACCGCCGAGAAAGACGTTTGTCACAAAACGCAGATATATTTACGCGGCCGGATCTTAGCATAACTCCCCGGGCGTGCCAAGTCAGTCAGGCGGAGTGGCGGGTGCCGTCTCTTTTTAGAGTGGAATTCTCAGCACGTCCCTCGCAGATAACTCTGCGATGACTTCCGGGTTACTGTTTTCCACGGGGTACATATTTCCACGCCTACAACGGCTGCACCTCAGAGTTCGCTCACTGTACCTGTCACGAATATGCGCAATAGACAAAAATGTTGTAAAAGTCAAACGCCTTGTATACGTGAATGTTTCCACAGCAGATGCAATGTGAATTTTTTGGGTAAAAATATTAGTATAAAAAATCCGAGTATAATAAAAGAACACATGAACAATACACAGTGGTTCGTTCACCTCTCGTTTTCCCGTTGAGGGTGCTGTATTCTGCATGATAGTTGTCAAAACACATGTACTCTTGCGTCAGTCTGTCTGTCATGTCTTGTCGGTCTGTCCGTCTGTCATGTCATGGCTCTCTCATCGGCACTGTCTGTCTGTCGGCTCTTGAGCTGACTCATGCTCCGAACT
>JAWQFJ010000289.1:125000-167419 GCA_034096865.1 Theodoxus fluviatilis | reverse complement strand
CACACACACACACACACACACACACACACACACACACACACACACACACACACACACACACACACCTCGACTTAGCGACTTTCTCGCGTTTCTCGAACATTAACGGTTTTTTGCGCATTCTTTGATTTGTCATCTGTGTGCCCCACCCTCCTCCCCCGACACTGCATTCCTTAGTTCGACCGTCTTTCTGACACTTGGGAAACAGTCATGCATTCAGTTCAGCCCTCTTGCGTGGCGACCCAGTCTGTGTTTAGATGTTCAACGCAATGCATACTCACTCGATGGGCCGTGGCATATACATATTTAGATGTGGTAAATATTTAAAAAGATTATCTCTCTCTATCTCTTTCTCTCTGTCTGTCTGTCTGTCTGTCTGTCTGTCTGTCTGTCTGTCTGTCTGTCTGTCGCTCTCTCTCACTCACTCACTCACTCACTCACTCACTCACTCACTCACTCACTCACTCACTCACTCACTCACTCACTCACTCACTCACTCACTCACTCACTCACTCACTCACTCACTCACTCACTCACTCACTCACTCACTCACTCACTCACTCACTCACTCACTCACTCACTCACTCACTCACTCACTCACTCACTCACTCACTCACTCACTCACTTTCTCTCCATCTTTATTCATCTCAATTTCTCCATCTGTATTTATCTCTTTCTCTCTTCATCTCTATTCATCTCTTTCTCTCTCTCGTGCACATTTATTTGTTCACCATAATCGATTTAAAGCTCAATCTTCAGCCATGTCTACCTGTCCAGCCTGTTTTGAAGTTGACGAAACAGAAAAGCACTTCCTGCTCTAAAGTCTAGTTTCTTCTGATCTGCGACAGATGTACATCTTCGATGTGATTGAACCCCATGAAATTGTCAATACTGAGAACCTGCTGTCCACAGAAGATGCAAAAATGATAAAATCAATAACAATTTTATGCATCATGCGATTCAAAGGAGACACGAGACTGTGCGAAGTGCGTCAACCGAAGTTTTCTATTTGTAATGTGATGGACTCTGGCCTGAGCAAATAAACCCGTACGTTCGTTCGCTCTCTCGTGCTCGCCGAAACGCAAGTACGTGCGAACGCAGGTAGGGGAGCTGACGTATTTACGCGCATTTCGCGCGCGCACGCACACGCGTATAGGCATGCAGATACACGAGCACAGACCCACAACAGGATCATGGGAAAACAAGTCTATGATCTCCATCGTGTTGTGTGGAAATTATACAGACAAGGAGAGTGCAATTCACAACCCCTCTCTAGCACCGCCCACCGCGCTCGTTGCCAGCCAATCGGCGTGCGTGTCTTGTCATCATTGCATGCAGTATTCACGTGGCAGCAGTTTTCTGAGACAAGCGGACTCGTGCTTGAGAAATAAACAGTGCTTACGCTCCAGGGAGAAAAAAATCCTGCTATGGTCAAAACATGTGCATGGAGTGTGTATATGTCGAACCTCTTGTGATTGTGGTTGGAAACAGTTTGTGGCTGCAGTTTTCAACAGTTTTCAATATCTCAGTAGATAGTGTTTGTCTCAGATTCGGCCGTGGGCGGAGCAAAGCGAGATGTTAATTAATCTGAACAAGGATGAGTAATTTAGTAGTAAAGTCTTGTAATAAGGATGTGGGTGCATATAGATGGATGAATGGATGGAGGGAGGGAGGAAGTTTTGCAACCTATCAGTTTTAAGGATTATGTAAAGCTATTCATCACAAAAATCACTTGAACTGATTTGAGGAAGAGTAAGTCAAGTCATTTTCCCTCTGGTTACTCACTCTTTTGCGTAGGAAAACGCGATGTGTCTATTTTTACTCCCAACCCACCGGTGGAGTGCATATTGATAAACTCTGGAGTCGCGACTTCAACACTTCACATTTTCAAGATCTCTTCGGGCGACCGAGCTTTGCACTCGTGGGAGTTCGTTACAAATTGATTCCTCGCGAGGCGTGCTGCACTGGAACATTAGGCAGCACATTTGGACACTCAGAAACGGGTGTCTGTGTTGCGTGTGCGAGACCATTTATCCACCCGGATCGTCCACTGGGGACAGGACACCTGTTCTCGCTACGGGTACCCATTCAAGAGTCTAGGCGGAAATCATAGAGAAAAAGATAATAGTGTTAGCATGAATGCCTTTTGCCAAGTGTTCTCCTTCCAGGCGTGATATACATGACCCTGACAGCAGGTGCATCCTTGAATCTACTTTGCCTCCTTGAAAGCGACTCGGAATCTGAATGGGCGCTGAGTTTTGTTCTCCGTCGATTTTACAGTCGCTTCCGGAGTTACGGTCTGTTGAATTTCAGACTCGGGTTGTCTCATTCATCCAAAACGTGGCGCATTTCCTGTGTTTGAAACTCTCGGTGGCGAAGCAATTTGAAGGCACAAAGCAGAGGAAGGAAACTGCGAAAACCTTTCCTGTTGTCTGTACTGTACTTCTTCAGTGCAGGCACGCTGCGCACTGTGTACTGACTACAAGGAATACATGTACTTTCAATAAAACGCGCTCTCCGTGCGCATCATGTGAAGCGTTCGGACCGGAAGGAAAGCCATCCAGTGCAAGTTTGCCATTTACGGATTTCTATTTAGGTTGTCGAGTGATGCTGAGGATTTCTGTACAGACTTTACAAATTTTAGCACGGTGAAATGTAGTGCTGTAAGTCAACGGTCGGTTGTTAAATCATTACATCTTGAGTTCTCTAAACTACCCACCTTTTAGGTCAAAGACTATATCTTTAAACGTGCATTCAACCACGCCTATATTCTTGTGTTCACTTTTTAAAAATCGAAGATATAACTCCTAGCCCTACCCGACGCTCAATCATTTTGTATCCGAGAACAGCTTGTAAAACGATGATTGAACTCTCATCTTTTTCCAAAGAGAACTTTGACTGAAGGACTTCTTCGCAAGTGGTATGGGAAACTTAAGTGATCTTGTTCATTTCCCATCGATAGTATTCTTCACCATTGTCTTAACATGATTATAATCTGGTCACTGTCGTAGTCAAAACATATGTTGATCAGACCACGCTGGAGAGTCTGTCGAACTATTCTGGGTGATGTGCAGCCTTGGTGTGAAGGTCTCGGGACTGTCATTAGCGTTATCAGTGTATGCCGCGACCAACTTTGGGTGAGCTGTGTAAGTCAGCCGACTGTAGAACAGTATGTCATTGACGAAGGCCTGGATCAAAACAAAGTCTCCCTGCCAATTCCTCCTGCGTCTCAACAATAGATATGGGAATCATCGTTGAAAAACACTGCTATAGAACACTCGACGATAGTCATCTATGGCTTGGCTGGCCTAAGAGGGTACGGTCGTAACAAGCTGTTGTCTCCTCGTGCAGCTGTGCTCATCTACAGTGTCACTGATTCATCGTCGAAGCGCAACCCTTGAGTGATAGGTATAGTGGTGTGGTGTGTATCATTGAGTGTGCGTCTGTACGAGCTCGTACCCGTGAGAGAGAAAGAGAGAGAGAGAGAGAGAGAGAGAGAGAGAGAGAGAGAGAGAGAGAGAGAGAGAGAGAGAGGGGGGGTTGGAGAGACAGGCAAGCAGACAAACACAGAGACAGAAAAAGGCTGGTCAAACATATTTTCATGCCTTCATGATGGATGTATAAAACATATCATATCATCTCCATCACATTGGCTTCCAACACACTGCCCTTTCAAGGAGCTGTTGCAAAACTGCCACCGGCAGGTTGAATAGAGTGCGGCTATGTGGCTGGAGTGGCTAATTGCCCCTCTCTTTCTCCCTCACCATATCTGGCCATCCAGGACTGCCCCTAGGTATAGCCTGGTTGGGGCTTGACGTGTAGGCAACTCTGGCCGACCCTAGCTGATCTGCCCCATCCATCAGCCCTCCCCGATCAACCCTGATGGAAAGTCTGTCACGTCTCGCGAGATCTGCGCAGTATAGACGACCCCCTGTCCTGCTTCTCGTTCTTTGCGTCGTTTTCCTTGATCTTTCTGCCCTAGATTTTCTCCTCTCCTTTCCTTCGTCAAGTGCGTGCGTGTGTGTATGTGTGTGTGTGTGTGTGTGTGTGTGTGTGTGTGTGTGTATGTGTGTGTCTGTGTGTGCGTATGTATGTGTGTACATATTTGCTCAAGTGTGCGTGCGTGCGTGTGCATGATTGTGTATCTAAGTGTGTTTTTGCGTGTATGTGTGTCTTGTAAGTGTGTGTGTGCATCTGTGTATGTATCTATGATGTGTGTGTGTGTGTGTGTGTGTGTTTGTTTGTGTGTAAGTGCATGTGATTGCGTGTGTGTGTCTATGTGGTCGTACGCCCGCGTGCGTGTGTGAATGTATAATTGCGTGTGTGTGTGTGTATGTGTGTGTGTATTATATGTGTGTGTATGTATGTAGTCTCTGTGTGTGTGTGTGCGCGTGTGAGTGCGTGTGTGTGCGCTTTTCAAAATTGCTCCGTCACGTTTTCAAAAGTTGCCGATGTTGTCTGCAAAAGTTGCCTCCATTGCATCATTGTTTACGTCGAGTTTTTGCCTGATTGAGAAATCCCTCGATGGCACAGTCGTGGTAGATCTGTATCTATAAAATAAAATAAAATTTTTCGCATGACAAAGAGAAGCCATAACCAAGGGTTACTAGATGGCAGGTGAAAGATCTTCAAAAAAGGTGTGAGAGGCGTTTACACACAAAACCGGCACGTTTCATGCCTTAGCATTTGGCGTACTCGAATTCATTCGATGATGCGAGTGCTCGTTGATGTCAAAGACAGTTCTTACGGGACCCTGTGTGTGCTTCGACATCTAGTTTAAATGCTCAGCCTACTCGAGAAAATCACACTTACACACACACACACACACACACACACACACACACACACACACATACATACATACATACACGCACGTACACACACACACACACCAGATATATATATATATATATATATTTAATATATATATATAGAGAGAGAAAGAGACAGAGAGAGAGAGAGAGAGAGAGAGAGAGAGAGAGAGAGAGAGAGAGAGAGAGAGAGAGAGAGAGAGATGGGCAAGTTACAACCTAGAGGAAATTGTTAAGATGAGAAGGGAGGACACGGATGGCGGCATTCTGAACACAGAGATATACTATATTCACTATACTCAGCCACGCTGAATGAGATGGCGGGAGGCGCACTGTTGCGTAACTTGGTTAGCTCCTGCTGTGTCCTTTGTGGCGAGGAGGAAAACCAAAGGAGATCGAATCTCTGTGCGTTTCCGTGTTTACGCGTGACTGGACGGGCCGTAGAGTGCGGTGTTCAGACAAGCTGACTTGCCTTTTACGGGTTTCCCAGACTATGGATAAGCAATCCAAAGCAATCCAAAGCAATCCAAAGCAATCCAAAGCAATCCAAAGCAGTCCAAAGCAATCCAAAGCAATCCAAAGCAATCCAAAGCAATCCAAAGGGCGCTTCCGGTATCATTTCAAAGTGATAGCTGTAATCGTACATTAGTCGGTATCAATACTGGGACAACAATGCAGACAGCGTTTGGTTTTGGAACCGGATTTATTATTAGAACTGACTGACTGGACGTTGCATGTGATTGCATCGATCACTTTAAAATATGCTGGAAATGCCTTTTTGGTTGCTTTGGCTTGCATGTCCGTAGAGCGTCCTGGGAAACCCGCCTTGGTACCTCCTCCTGCCACCTTTACATGTGGTGTACGCGTGTGGTGTACGCATGGCGTCTGTTCCAATGGTCTACCCGTCTTTCCATGCTGACATTGCATCCATTCTAATTGAATAATCCGACTTCTCGCCGTAGAGATTTAAGGGTCATTTTTTTGGTCTGTTCATATTGGCCAGCCTGCTGTCAGCTGCAGGAAACTTGGCTGGCCGGCATTTCCTGTGGGAAAAGCTCTGTTTTCCTGTTTCCCTCCGATCAGGAAACAATCACTAACAAAGCGCAAGCACACATTTCTATTCTCTCTCTCTCTCTCTCTCTCTCTCTCTCTCTCTCTCTCTCTCTCTCTCTCTCTCTCTCTCCCTTTATTCTTTTTAATTTTGAGAACGGCCCAAGATTTGCATTCCCTGGAAAGTTACTGCTGCGCAGGTCAAGACGTTTGAAAGCAGAATTCAAGAGACAAACTTCCTTCATTTCAATCTTGTCGAATGCTCAGCAGACGTCTTGGTAAATGGTAGGCTACCCAGACACGTGGAAAATCAGTTGTCCCTCTATGACTTGACAACATTAAAGTTTCTCTTTTCGTTGTCTTCTCATGCCTTCTTCTGGGTGTAATTGTGCGACATTAATCAAACGACTGCCTTAGCGAAACTAAACTGAGACCAAGTGAATGAACAAGCAAACAAACGATACCACCAAGGAACTAACAGTCTAACTAGGTCATGATTATTCGATAACTTAGTAATTCTTAGACGAAACAAAGGTTTCTTTGCGATCACTTCGATGCAGAGTCCAGAGGCGTTTCCCGGGACTACGATATGCTAGCAAAGGCAATCGAAAGGGCGTTTTCCGGGACTACGATATGCTAGCAAAGGCAATGGAAAAGGCGTTTCCGGTTATCAAAAATAAGAAGATCGCTGTAAGCATACAGGAGTCGGTATCGAAATTGAGACGAAAAAGCAGGCAGTGTCTTGCTTTGAAAACGATCTATTACAAGAAATGACGGATAGGACACAATCGATTTTGTTAAAACCGAAACGCCTCTCCGATTCGCATTGACTAGCATATCGCAGTCCTGGAAAATCCGCTGCAGCACAGTGTGGAGGTGTGAACGGGACCTGGAGAAAATGAAAGCTAGTGGAGCGGCCAAGATTCCCGCAGTTCAGATCCTGATAGCATCTGGCTGACTGCTGCTCCCTGTGCTGCACCAGGCCGAAGCACTGCATCACTTTTCATAATCGCCTCTTTTCCCGGGCAGAAATAAACTGCTGAATGCTCATAGATGCGATAGCATCGCTCTAAGTAGGCGATTTTGGAGGCGAGAGTAAATAACGTTTGCGTGTGGCGTCGCCATCTCGGTCTGGTCGCGAGTCGTATTATTGTTTCAAAAGTTAATGAGGCGCGTCACTTCATCTGCAGTTAATCCATCATCGGTTCTCACGTCGTGCATTACTCGTGGAAACACCTGTGTATCGGGAACAACCTCGGGCAATATTGATGTCGCCTCCCTTCCTCTCCCCTCTCCTTCTACCAAGCTCTCTCTCTCTCTCTCTCTCTCTCTCTCTCTCTCTCTCTCTCTCTCTCTCTCTCTCTCTCTCTCTCTCGCTCGCTCGCTCTCTTTCTCTCTCTCTCTCTCTCTCTCTCTCTCTCTCTCTCTCTCTCTCTCGCGCTCGATTTCATGAATAATATGCATTCGCACGGAAATATCCGCTATGTGTAGAATTCAGCATGAGGGCGTAAAGGAAAAGAAGGGAACATACTAAGGGTTCTGATAGTAATCAAGACACGGTGCCGATCTGTCCTGGTGCAAGTAGAAGTCGTCGATTACTTCGCGGTCCAAACTGTCTTCTAGCATCAAGGCCCAGTGTTCCTACTGTTTTCTGTCCACGCTGAAGTGTGAAGCATTTTGGAGATGGATTATTTGATAATGTAGTCCTGTTGAAGTAAATAGAGATGTATAAAAACAACACACATTCCTGGAGTATCGCTCGTTTCCGCATTCTTTACGTTCACTCTAGTTCTCCAGTATCACTATCAGCACAGGAACCGCGGACTGCACTCGACAACCGCAAAATGTAGGGTGACCTAGTTAGGAAAGGAGGTCATGACACGCATGACATTTGCATAATGAGTGCTGTTTTGTTTTTATTTGGACATAAATAATCTTGTTGGTGGGAAGGATTTACGAACGGCGTCGATCTTCTGTGAGCAACGGGGTTCACAGCAAATCATAAATGCAAATAAGCGTCACATTATGCCTAAACTTGCGTCTGGCATTGTAAACGCACACCCGAAGGATACCTAAGTCAGCCAGTGAGAGAGCAATCCTATTCTGCTATGAAAGCTAAGCATTAGTCCTTGTCGTATTTGTCGGTAATTAACTCCTTATAAACAGCAGACGACTTTAGAAGGCGGCGCGATCCCTTAAAGGCATCCAGGGTGTCTGCTTTGATGAAAGCCAATGGAGAGATCCTTGCTCTCCATAAATGCAACGTTTACAACAGTGCGGTTTGTTGAGCCTTTAACTAAACAATCCATCTGCGCTAGATGCTTGGGGAAAAAATTACGTTTTCACGTGTCTTTACTCTGCTACAAGCAACAACGGCCAATGAGTTATTTAGGCGTTTCTTGTCTCCTCCAATAATTCATCATCCCTTGAGGAAGTGCTATGAAGTTTAATGGCCCTGCCCAAGGAGGAAATATACGAGGGTGAAAGATCGCCGTTCTGATTTCAGGACGATCGGAACAAACTTAGTTTCAAAGGACTTTCTCTTCTACCCTGCAGCGATAAGCAAGGGAATTGCCGAGTCACTACTCGAGCACCTTGGCAGGAAATCATTGAAGATCTCAAGCATCTCAGTGGACTTTATGGCTAGGCGATAACATTTCTATTTGTGGTTGTAATTCCAAATGTTAATGGTTTGTATATTGGGTGAAACCCTTACCTTGCACCACATTGAATCAGAATATGTTATTTAATTGTTGAGTTATTTGGTTGGCGAACGGACGATTTAACCGACTGAAAAACACAACCTTCTAAGCGGAGGTAAATATACATGTACATGTATGTGCGTAGTTTCAAAGTTATCCCTACAGTGGCTACTGTATGATACCCACCGCATCGGCTGAAACTCGTGGTCACACTTTCGTATTTTTTCTGTCATACTGAAAAACAACTTTTTGCGCTTAAAGAAATATTAACTTATTTTGACGGTAAAGTGAGCTTTCGACAGCTCAAACGAAGACGGCGACGACGACGACGACCACCACCACCACCACCATCACCACCACCACCACCACCACCACCACAAAAATGAACAAACAAAAACCAAACCAAACCAAGCCAAACAATACAATACACAAAACAAACAAACACCGACGCCCCAGCGAGAGGTGTTTGATGAATTCCTACATAATAATTGTCAAAAGGAACATAGATTTTTCATACCACGACCCTTCAAGTTCTGATGAGCGCTCCGCACACGGTTACGTTACATTATGCTCAAATTCATGAACACGTTTACTCGTGGCGGAGCAAATTCATCCATTCACTTCTCCACTCATTCGCATAAGCACTCAGGCACGCATTTGTTCTGGTAACGCCAGAGACAACTTCTGTCATTTCTAGTGTGTACATCATGCTGCCTGCACACACACACACACACACACACACACACACACACACACACACACACACACACACACACACATACACACACACACACGCAAGCACGCACGCACGCATGCTCGTTCACTCGCTCGCTCGCTCGCTCGCACGCACGCACGCATGCCCGCGCGCTCACGCACACACGAGTCAACAAACGCAGTGTCGTGCTAAGAACCGTCTGCAATCTCACACCCCACGACGCAGCAGCGAGCGAGAGCTATGCATGTGGAGCCTTTTTGTAGAGCGGTTCAATCGCCAGGTGTCTAGGAGTAGAGAGAGACAATTGGCTGCATCTGTGACCACTTTCGACAGACCGCTATTCTGCAGCAAACATCCTGAGTAAAGGGATGCGTAGGCCGATGTACGTGTAATTAGCTGGCCTGGGACCGAATAGGCAGTCAAAACTGGCTATGACCACAGCCACTCTTAGTCCTGTCTTCCTATCGCTGCCCCAGGGTGACATGCGCAGAGTAAGCATAACTTTTCACTTTTCGTCTCGTCTGGTCGTTTGGGTTACACTGTTTTACAAATAGGGGTTCTCTCAGGTCAGTACAGCCCCCCCCCCCCCCCCCCCCACCCCCACCCCCCCCTCCGTGGATTTACGTAGCAACCGTAGGTAACGTTACTACCTTGTGAGCATTCAATGGCAGTGTGCGTGCGTGTATATGTGTGCGTGCGTGTACACGCGCACGCGCGTGTGTGCATGTGTTTGTGTGTGTGTGTATGTGTGTGTGAGTGTATGTATGTGTGTGTGTGTGTAATATACTGTACATTAGAAAGAGTGTTGATTGTTAACATCTCGTTATCAATTATTTATATCTCCTGGTGTACGCGCCCATTTTTCTGATTGATTAATATGGTTTTATCTCTTTGTGTCTGAGACTGAGCTAACTAACGAGCGAGCGAGAGAGAGAGAGAGAGAGAGAGAGAGAGAGAGAGAGAGAGAGAGAGAGAGAGAGAGAGAGAGAGAAAGAGAATCTGAATCTGAATCTTTATATCGGCCGACGACCCATCATGGTTATAACAGTACAAACATGTAAAATTGCAATGCTATATATACACGAAGTTGTTAAGCAGTTCAAACTGTACAGTGATCAAAATACATGTTTAGAATATTCTCAGAGAAGATCACATGAGATCTCTACATTGGAACAGTTACAATCAATACTGTGTTAACTAAATTATGTCACATCAAGCGAACATTATTTTAGCAACGCGGTTGACGATAATATGGGACAGTGTATTGAGACCGAATAGAACAATGTTGTGAGAATAGGAGTTCCTGACAGGTGATTATTATTTGAATCATTTACAGGTTTCATGATGGATTACATAGAGTTCTTTCGGTAATTTTTTTCTTGCGACGGTTCATACTGTAATATATAAACATTGCAACATCGCGCGTTTTATGTACATCGCTTCCATTTAATAAGTGCGTTATGTCATTATGTCTGTTTGTTAGCAAATGTTTTGTCACGTATTTTCCTCTTATATCAGAATACACAGGACAACTCATAATAAAGTGTGTCTCGTTCTCGATATCGTTACAGAATGGACATCTTTCATCCTGATCCAGCTGTGCTCTGGGTCGTACATTGTGTTTTAACTCGTTATTACGAAGCCTGAAGCGTATAAAACAGTCTCTGAATTTTTTATGTTGATGAAGTTAAGATAACTTTCGCACTGTAACGTGTTTTTAAATGATCGGTACAACGCAAATCTATCACTGCCGTTTATCTTGGCTGTCCACTCCTGTCGAAAACTGTCCCGTAGCCTTTGCTTCAGGGTTCGGATGAAACCTTTTACATTGTTAGTACCAGCATTTTCCCAAATATATCCGAATCCGTACTGTGATAAACATTTGAGAGAGAGAGAGAGAGAGAAAGAGAGAGAGAGAGAGAAAGAGAGAGAGAGAGAGAGAGAGAGAGAGAGAGAGAGAAAGAGAGAGAGAGAAAGAGAGAGAGAGAGAGAGAGAGAGAGAGAGAGAGAGAGAGAGAGAATTCCTCTGTCTGTTTCTCTGTCGGCCTTCTGTGTTTTCATTATTTTCACCACTGATCGCGCTAAATCCTTTATCTCCCATTACCTTTAGTGCAGGATCTTTCCCTGCCAATGTGACAATGACGGGGATTTGTACGGAATGCGCAAGAGCAGCCTTAACTGCGACAGGCCTAAACGGTTGCCGAGACGAAGTGCTTTGACGGCGAATTTATGAGCTGAAAGCCATCGCCGTTAAGCTACAGTAGTACGGGTCAGGGTTTATTAAGAAGTCCTGCAGCGCAGTTCCTTAGGGTTCGGGAACCCACTATCCCAGTCATCCAGTCCGCGACTCTGGAGAGTCCTTATCATCTGTAGCATCCAAGCGGAACAGCGAGGCATGTTCTGTTTTACCGCCCGAGGTCCGATTTGAGACGCGTGGCTGGGTTTGGACACAATGCGAGCATATGGCGCATCTCAGTGGTGAGCCACATAAAACAGAAAATGCTCTTCTTTGGTATGAGGTGCGAAGTCAAGAGCCCAGGACATGTTCAGCCAAGCTGAAACTGTTGAAGGCTGTCGAGATATCGAGTGTCATTTGACAGATGGCCAGGTGCAGAGCGTAATATTGTGTAGTCTGTTTCGAGGAAAGCGACCCAGCTGTTGTCTCTGTCCGGTGTCGCCAGCTGTGGACACCAATGGTTGTCCAGGAAGGCATGATCAGTTTTCATACATAGATTGGTCGTTTGATTTATTTTATATCGCAAACATAATTTGGACCAAATATCTAGGAACAGATGACAAGTTTTCATTGGTATATTGAGTGTCTGGTTTATTTTGCATAGAAAGCATAATCTGGGACACGTAAAATCTTGGTATATATCGTTTCTGAATGAGAAATCGGATGGTGTCTTCGTGAAGATCATAGGGGAAGGACACACTCCAGCTGCATGATACCAAAACTTCCCTATCTCAATTAAAACCCAGATCCGTATATACTGAACAGATTTTCTTCAACATTTGGGTACCAGGTGGCCTCTGACAAAATAGCTCGAGTGTGAAGATGGAGATTGCTGCGTATTCTAGGTTTTCTTCACGGATGCATGCTTTGGTTGATCAAGAGATAGTATTGGGCACGAGCAGCTCGAGAGACATCCTCATCGTCATCATCATCATAGTCGTCGTCGTCATCTTCATCGACGTCGTCGTCGTCAACAACAACAACAACAACAACAACAACAAAGCATTTGGAGTAAGTAGGATCACCCAGGCAAGATGAGAAATAATGAAACAGACTGAGGGAAACATAATTGCCAGGAGAAGTAGAGTCACTCGAGAGAATCAAAGTACCAAAAGAACGAGAATTACTAGGGAATGCCGAGAGACATGGAGATACTAAAAGAAAACCAATTATCAGTTGGCAGGAAAACTGGATGAGAGGACGAAGTGTCCATGGAGGGTAAAAGACCCACAATGAAAACATCAAAGACTATACAGACCAAGCATACAGTTCAGGGAGGGAGACGTGTCACGTGGTAGGGCCAGGAGCGGGGTGTTACCATGCAGAACCACGGCTCATTCAAGGCGACATCGTTTCAGTCTTCTTGTCACAGGCTCCACAAAGGAGCGGGATACCAGCTTCGTCAACACACGGACGAAATTAGAGCTGGGCGTTTGTTGGTTTGGGCTCATTTATTATTATTATTATTATTATAAATCACTCTTATACCGCGCGATACTCCCACTCAGTGAGACTCAAAGCGCTTCAGCCGATGTCGAGGCTGCCTCTCAAAACCTGACGCGCTGCAGGTCTGGGCTGGATGGTCAGTAGAGTGAGACTGTGTTCGTGGATGTGAGGACACGGGGTCATAGAGGTTACTGGGCGCGGGTCCTGGGTTGGGGGTGGGTGGGTGGGAGGTGAACGGGGACGTCCTCGTCGATCTGACCTCAGGCCTGTACCAGGGAGGTCCTTCCCCTGCCCGAGTCCATAATCCCCGAGCACCTAACCGCTGCTGGTTTTAGCCATAAGGAGCGAAGATGATACGTGTAACCAGGGCTGCTCCTGCGTCGGGATTTCAGTTGCCGACTAAAGTGCTGCTGATACCCCAACGATGTAAATTGCTTTTGTATCAACGTCCACTGTTTTCCGTTTTCTGTTTGAATCGCTGAGAAGTTTGGACATTCTCTTTTCATCCGTGCCCTTGTTCTACTCATCCGTCATTTTTTGGCGCCAGCCTATTCCTGTAGGTGTTCCATCAGCATGGGCATCTGTATAAATAGTCGCTTCCACAGGAGGTGGAGATGTAAACTAGGTATCATGGTTTGTTATTAAGCTTTCAAAACGCTTCGATCTTCCATATGTACCGTCGGCATTCTGTTTCGTCGACAATTCATAACACATTGCACACAAAGAAATAACAAAATGGATTTTGGACTAAGGGGCGACGTCTTTGTACCAAAGAGTGACTCTGATCTAGTCTAAATGCACTTCCATGGAATCGATTTAATCTTTCTACATGCTGTCAAAAACTTTGTTCTTTTGAGCACATCACTTAAACAAGCACATTTTAAAATGTGGAACCAATGACTATTAAATTTCCGACAATTGCTACATGGAGAGGTAAACCATAACCAGACAAATAGTGTCAGAACTGACGGCTCATCTAACACAACACAGCACTACACTTTGAAATTACAGTGCTGTCCGACTGGATACTAATTGGTCTGCTCTTTTCTCCTTACAGATGGAGACTACCCTTTGCTTGGCTGCGCTGGTTGCCATGGTGATGGCCGCCTCGCTCAATCCTGTTGAAGACAACAACAACCTGAACCAGCAGGAGGCGTGCACACTGGTCTGCAACGGCGCTGCCGCCAACAACTGCTTTTACTACGCAGGTAACTACGTGCAGGGGCCCTCCGTGGCACGCCTGTGCTGCCTGACCACCCAGGTGCCCGAACCTCACAGTCTCAACGTGGACTACACAAGCTACGTGAACGAGTCCGTCTTCGCCGAGATCGTGAACTGGAACGACAAGCCCCTCCCGCGGTTGCAGACCCAGCTCTACCTGCAGTGCATCCGCGACTGCTCGCTGGAAACAAAGCAGGTTACGTACAGCATGTGCAAGGAGTATATGAACAACCAGAGCATCTGCCCCAGGAAGCGCTGCTAATCCTCCAATGCGTCCACAACTTGGACTGACCCTCAGCGTACCGGGAAGAGGGAGAGTGTGAGATGGCAGCACCAGGTTCTTCAGAACTTTGCTCTGATCTCTTACCTCCCGTCAGCGGTCTCCGAAACCCCACTGCCCTCAAGCAGACTAGTGTGGTCGTTGCAATGGCGACTTTGGTGGTGGGCAAGAGTGGACGCTGTAGTTGCCTTGACCTGTCCCACGAGTCTGGCCGTGCCTTTACAAGCCTGATCCTTCACGAAGGTCGACCTAGGACTGAGTCTATGAGCTGCACAATGGATCACGGCGAGATTCTGTCACGTGATCCCGTGACAGACACCAAAGGCGAATGGACAAGTCTTAGACGGGACCTGTGGAACTGTCTGCTTCCTCCAGAGCCCGCTCCACAACCCGTCAGCACTAAGGCACGAGGCGGCATTCTCAAATATTTTCGTTCGCTTCTTATGACAGGTCCGAAAATGTTGTAACTATCCCTCTTGTGTTAGCGAAGCTGTGTTATCTGTTGTAGCAGGATGTTTTGTTGCATAGGGTAATATGCAATTTTGTTTTATTTATTAGCCTAAGCTTTACCCTTCAGTTTTTCATTGATGTTTGGTTTGTAGCAACAGGCAGTTTCTGCACATACAAACTGAAGGGAAAAAACAATAACCATACTCTTCTCGATGAAATGCAGAATTCTAGCGAGTACTTTCTTTTCCCAGAAGAAACGGCAGCGCTTATACTGTTTGACTGTGTCCGTTGGTCTTTCGAGTAAATATTTTGATGATAAAAGCCGTCTCTGGAAATTCTCAAATGCATATTCTTATCATCATCCCTCACATTCTTTAACTATATCATTCAACAGGGTTTTTACCTGAGACAAAAAGTGTAGCAGCACATTAGTATGCGAGCGTCTCACTGCATTCGTGAACGAGAAACAGAATGACAGAGATGAACGCATAGTCGTATCAGTTCTGAGGGAGGTGTGTGTGTGTGTGTGTGTGTGTGTGTGTGTGTGTGTGTGTGTGTGTGTGTGTGTTTTATTTCTCTTTTTCTTCCTCACCAAAACCTTTTTCGTTTATCAGTATTACAGTTTATCACGTTGTTTTCATGTTCACGCGGGTTCACATGTTCATCATCGTGTGTATGACAATAATGTAAAAAAAGTTTGTTTTTACAGAACAAATATGTTATGATTAAATAGGTAGTGACTGTCTACAGCACACCTCGGGCATTGTCCTTTTCAATGTTGGAAAGCGCTTGTTAGAGATTCATCACTCAAAGGTGTACTGACTCTATTGTATATTAGAACAAAACTCCTGAAAACTTACAAGGAAGAAATCTTCCGCTGAAATGTGTAGAGTCCCACAAAAATTAATACTCACACTTCCACGTAATCATCTTTTCGCAGCTATCGTACTAATACATTGTATTATAATATGTACTATAGGGAAAACGAATCGTTCCCCGATTCTACAATGTTTTCTTAATCCCAGTTTTACTGCATACCTTCCTCTCGGTATTACAAAAAAAATCACTTTTCCAAGATATAAGATTCACTTTTCCAATATATAAGATTCGCTTTTCCAAGATGTACGAGGTATCGGCACAACTAATGTAATTATATGGTCTCAAGCATGCGCTATGCAATTGTCAGAAGAACGATTCCTGGCCCTTTGTGAACATTTTGGTACGTCGCTCACGTCTTCCACTGGCCCAGTCTGGTGGTAATTCTATAGACTTAAAAAAAATCAAGTTGTATATAAATGATCTTGACCTTACTAACTGCTGTCAATTTACACCTTACTTCAAGACAAGGAAGCAAAGGCGTGATTCATTAAACTGTTGACATTGTAAACAATGCACGCTGAAGGGGAAACACGAAGAATGTGTGGAGGCCGTGTTAAATCCTCAAGAACCGTTGATGGCGATGATAGGTACAGTTACAACATCGTCCTTTAAATTCTTCTTTGGTACCAAGTCGAAGAGTGAATACAATGTATTGCATTTTGGGGAATCATCGCGATGGCCTAAGAAACTTGCCATTGAACAAAACTGACCGTGGAAACTCTACTGATAATTAAGTAAACCCTAAATAGTTCAAATTGCATCGAGTATTTTGATAAGTTTGGAAAATCGGTGGGCGTCGGCAACGCTCGACTTGCGCCTGTATCCCTGTAGATCTGTCTTGTTTGCATCTTCGTATTTTATTTGCTGCTTATCTCTCTCACAGTTCAGTTTTGTAGCGGTTTTTGCTAATCAAGTATCTGAATAAAACTTGTGCATATGTTACCCAGTTGTGTATATATGTTTTGTTTTTTACCCTGTGAGTATTGGCATTGCCTGTTTGAAGAGACTTTGAAGACTGACGAATAGAGTTTGTGTGAATGGGGAAAACACACAACACGTTTGTAGAGTAACTTCGGTCATATACATATACATTAAAACAAGGACGAAGGCCAAACGCAGCTGATTGAAAGACGCAAACTGTTGACTAAAAAGTTCTCATCAGGTGCGACAGTAAAAAGAATGGGGACGTAGCCTACAGACAGAGAGACGGACAAAATACAAGTGCGGGAAAGGGCAGACTCAGTGGGTAGTAGGGGTTGGTGAGCGCGAAAGGCGAGTGCAAACGGACAATATCTCGAATCAGGTCGCACTAAAGCACTGATCACTGTGCCACATGAACAATTCCTTGTTGGCATTTGACGATATACAGAACGACAGGATACCAACAGTATCGACAGCATCTCCATGGATCGGGCTGTGTTTCAAGTCGGTGTCGCCTCGGAGACACAACTACGGTTATCTGCACAGTCGTGCATCTTTGCTGTCCCCACTCTCACATCGCATCACATCCAATTTGGTTCCTTCCACCAAGGAGGTTGTTTATCGGTCGGTTGGTTGGTTAGTTCGATCGTTCGTTAATCAGCAATATATCTCAAATAATTTAAAACGGATTGTGATGAAACTTGGCGCAAGATAAGGGTTTCACCCATGGTACAAACCATCACGTTTTGGAGGTTATCTGTTATCACGCTTTGGAATTACAACAACAAAGAGAAATGTTATCGCCATTGGCCAGCATGTGGTGCAAGCCGTCGTATGCGTTCCAAACAGAGACCGCTAGCAGGCGCTAAAATGAACTAAGCATCGTAGCGTCAGGCCTGGCTAGCAGAGCACGTTGCCTGAATTACATAGGCCACGGAAAAGGCGCTGTGATAATTCCACTACTGTGGCTGCCTTGGTGGAAGTTTACACTCTCAGAGTGCTCTCGAGTTTCGACGTGAAATCCTCATTGCCTTCTTTTCCATGGAATTCATTCTCCGAAAGAGGTAAGTGTCGAAACAGTTTTTACAATATGTAAGGTGCAAGCTCTCGGGCTTATGTTTCATAGAGTATGTGTCCTCAAGTATATGCTCCAATCGAGGTGCAAGTTCTTGTTGTTTCACCCCTTTATAGAATCTTTTCTTGTAAACGTTATGTGACCGGGTGAAGTGAAGCCCAAAGCCTTTACATGGACTCCATATATGTTGTAAGACCAGGGCCCGTATTCACAACGGCGATTTATCGGCGATTTATGTTAACCCCGATTTATCTCTAAACTCAGACGATTCCAACTGTCTGTTCCGCTCTCCCTTGGCTGGAAACCAGTATATATAGCAAAGCGCAACCTAGGATCCCCTGACGAGCGTACCTTATCTAACCGATCAAGATAACCCGGGCTTAGGGGATAAATCGAGTGTTAAAAAGATAAATCGCCGTTGTGAATACGGGCCCAGCCTACTATGTAGATTATCAGTCCGGGAGGGTCGCAGAGCGGCCTTTCCTTATCGTTTGTTAATTGAACTTGACATGTGACCGCTGACAGTTCCCTCCTGTAGTGCTTGCGGCTATGCCTAACTTGTTAGAATCTAGAGACAAATTTGATGCTTTCTCTAAATTAAGACATCTGATTGCAATGGTGCAATGTTCATTCGGTTGACTTTGTTGTGCCTGATGAGACAACACTTGGTGTGAATAACTTCGAGTAAGTATAAGGCAGCAATGAGCCTTTTTCTATCATTAGGAAAACACAACCCAGAGACAGGCTGAGATCACAACCACCTATCCCAAGCCTGGCTCCCCTGAGGTCCGCACATTTCTTTGATAAGGAGGAACTGTCGGCAGGTTGGGGGAGACCCCATCCCATCTGGGGGAGAGACCACTGCCACCATGGTCTTGGGTTTGGTCTAGGCCATTATCATCCGGCCTCGGACCAGCCCACAGCTCCTATACACATGGGTAACAATAAAGTTGTGGAAAGCAGCAGCGATTTTGTCTCATGCCTGGGCCCATATACCATTAAGCCTTGCCTCCACCCCCGTCACAAAAAATGACATGTTGCTTGATATTTGCTTGATGTGTATTAATGCAATCTACACTTTCCCCCCGTTCTTTTTAGACACAGACTTATACATGCAGTAGATTCCGTTTACATAAACCATGAGAAAAAAAGCACCCCTCAATGTTGGTTGGCGGTCAAATGTATCCACACAAACAAAACAAAAAGTGACATCCATGCAAATAAACGGGCCGTGTCCGTCGATGAAAGAACCGTTCCATCACTGTGCGTGGGTGAGAGAACCTGTATGAAAATCTGCAAAGACAAGTATTTAGAAAAGCTTGACATATACATATATACATTTGCGATTCCAGTGGCTATGAATAAGTCAAAGACGGGAAACTCAGTGTTTCAGCATGATTTAATGAGCACTTCGTTGAATTACAACGCCACCGCATGCATCCCCTTTGCTAATGTAAACCAATAGCAACCTTAGTGAATGCTCTATTCGTTCAGTTCCAATACAATACTGTCACACAAAAATAAATATAAGAGGTTGACGAAGTTTAAAAACTACTGGTATTCGAATTGATGTTATATTTGATAATAATTTTCATTTGATTAAAAACTTAATAAGTAAAAATGGACAAAATCTATCAGATCACATATCGTAAAGTCATTTCAGGATACAATATAAATACGTGAATCCATTTTGCATGTTTGTCTATGACGCACTTGCATAGACAGCGTCCTAGACTGTGAAAATCAGGCATTGAAAAATAAGTGGCATGTACTCATCCATACGTCGAAACATTTTTGAAGACATGTCTAATTATCAAGAAAAGAGGAATGAAAATAAGTGCAGCATCTGCTATTTAAAAATTTGAGACGGATCATTAAAGTTTTAAGACAAAAGATTACTAACACGCTTTTATTTCTTGTGTGCCAAGAGCCCTTATGAAAACCTTTCTTTCATGCAAGCTTACGAAATCGGAGAAATGCAGTCGTTGTCAACTAAGATATATGTGGAATAACAGTATTTATGTTCCCTCCGTCTTGACATATTGAGCCAATAATATAGCATTCCTTTACACGAACGACCATAAATATAAGATCTTTGAGGACTATATGTTCATAGAATGATAAAAAAGTTATGCCAATTCACCCAGTACATCTCAATTTTTGGCAATATGGACATAAAGTAACCATCAAGTAAGGAATGTCGTGAAATCTGTACAAAGTAAAATACACATGAATACAGCTCAATGTTATATATAAATATAATACTGCTATCGAGCATGAAATGAACATCACAGATTTCGAGGGACTGAATGAGTGGAGACAGTAGTCAAAGAGAGACCAAAACACATAAAAAAACATCGCTACTTAAAAATAAAGATCAAATAGCATGTAGACAAATGGAATGTTTCTAATACGTACTTTTGATTCTCGCACCACAAACGAGCACTTGATGGCAGGCATCTGCCTGGTAAATTACCTTGTACATCAAGTTGTTTGCGTATTTGTGGTGTCAGAGTGTGCGTCTTTTTGTGTGTACACGTGCGCGAACGGGCATGTATTTGTGTATACATGTCCGTGCTTGTATACGCGCTCGCCTGTAGTGTATTCCCGTACGTCAGTGTGCGTGAGCATAAAAATAGGTGAGGAGACAGGTGTCTGGGTAGGTGTCAATACGCATATAGAAACACAAACTGAGAAAACATGCAATCTTTGGATCATCTCTAGACATTTTTCAGTAAGAGAAGATTTGTGACGGCATAGATTCCATACAGAGATCATCGTTACCCTTAGTGTGCGGCACGCGGCCAAACACACGATGACTGCTGTTTTCATTATGCTGATGAAAGGCAAGAAAGCAAAAACGGATCCAAACAAATCATGAGAGAACGAAGCTGTCGAAACCTTCATCAACAATTTTTCAGAACGACCGCAGGAGACAGACTTTATCACATTGATTCCCTCAGTCATACCAAAACATGATACACCCATCGCGACTGATGTAGCCTGGCCCATCGCAGTAAATGAAAGGATGTGTCACTCAAACAAGTCACTAAACGAAAGGAAATGTAATCTATGATGGACGATTCTTTTCCTCCCAACTTGGCCAAATAAAACAGCAATGGCAAGACGTACGATTGAGGTATAGCAGCAGCGAAAGAAAAGCATGTCATGACATGAAGGCCATGCCAAACTTCTCCAAAAACCAGGACTTCCATTTCAGTGGGGACAAGCTCTGCACCTCGACTAGAGTCGTCGAATAGATGGACTAGGGTGACTCTGGACGGACATAATCCTATGCATGGTACCAACTCAAACCAAGACACTTAGACGGGATGTCTTCTGTGCCAAGCTTAGACAGCAGGGTCTGGCTACCATCTGTCCAGTACGTCTTTCGGAAGTTCAAAAGCCACAATACCTGGGAGTCCAAAAATACGTCGAGAACCTAGCATATCTGGAAGAACACAAGGTCCACCTGTTCATGGAGACCGTTGGGCTACGAGACTCTGAAACCTCACTGAAACATTGAGCTCTGAAGGTTCAAGTCCAGCAATCCTCAAAGACCCTATGGAGACGATAACCACTGAAGATGACAAGCCAGCAGGCCATGGAAACTAATACCCTTCGATCTCGCTGCCAGGAGAGGAGGGCAGGAAGCGCTTGTTGAACTCCTCATCCGAGAGGGTCAAGGGGGGAGGGGTGCGAGCCCCAGGGGAGCGGGCGCGGCCCCCCCTGGCCCTGCAAGGGGAGGAAGACCTGGACCTCTCCCTCACGGGCGGGCTCTCCACTATGCGCACGTGGTTGCCGTTTTTCTTTTTTGGGGTGGAGGTTGGGGTGGAGTGCCTCAGAATGCCGGCGGGTCTGCCGCTACTTTTTTCCTAGAAGACAAACAGACAAGGAGCTGCCAGTCAGTAGACGATTGGGGAAAAGGAAGACCTGCACTGAAAGAGGGAATAATTAGTAGGAACTTTTTGGCCTGAGTGGAGCAGGATCGGTCTGAAATGTTCAGTGTATTAGTTTAGCCTTGGATTATGAGATAGGTTGGCTGAAAGCAAAGGTCGAGTGGCGAATCCCAGCAATGTTACACTAGACGCGCCATCTAAAATCATATTCAAACGCGAAAGCTAGATTTTCGTAAACATTTCCGTCGAAGTCGGTAGCGATATTTGTGATACGGACGGTAAAACGATCCAGAGGTGACAATTTTTCATGAAAAGTTATTTCGAGTTTGGAATCGGCGAGGGAAAGACCAAGAATCAATAGCTACGTTGCATTTTCAAACACAAAGCGCTGCAATAGTACATCTAATATGATGGCAGACGTAGTCTTTCCGTCACTGAATCTTCACCTAACGATTACGTGTGCACAGAACGGATTCCTTGGTTTCATGTAAACGTACATCAATCGGCCTTTACCCTTCGATGGATATTTTGCAATTTTAAGGACTTCCACTTCACATTTAAAGATGAGTTCAAAGGCTAAACCAAAAATGTTTATGGCGATGGGAGATCACAGTAAGTAACACAGGGTACGACTGAAAAAAGCGACACAGCTACGACAAAGGAGGCGGCACTGGAGCGACATAGGAGGCTTCATAGGCGACTAAGAAGGCGACACAAGAAGCGTCAATGGGAACGACACGAGAGGGGGAAAGGCGGGCAGAACTGAGGAACTGCGGTAGGGCGCACGGTGCGGCATCCACGTGCCTGGCCTCCCGGCCCGTGATTGATGAGCCGTCCTGGAAGGCCTGGGTAGATGGCCATGGCTGCTGCCCCAAGTCCCAGGCCTGCACGGCCAGAACCAGAGACACGCTGTCGCGGTCCCTGGGACTCCCCGAGGTGCCAGCATGGGGGCTGGGGGCCGACCTATTAGAGGATCAAAGGGAAATTCTTTGGGGCCCATTTGCTGTTAAGAGTTCATCCGATGCGTTGCGCTGAACTTCACGCAACCGTCTCGGTCCAGCTACCAGGCTGATGGAAGGATTTGATGCCAATGGAAAGGATTCAGCCACCCTTTTGCCAAGTCCCGAAGACAAGGCTCTTGCAACAAGCAGAAAAGCGCTCCTCTGTGATGGATGCGTTGGCGGAAAATATCACAGAACCGCCGTCGTGCTTCACGTGGGAAGGTCAGTTCGCACGTACATGCCAATTCAAACAGAACACACGGTGACAAGGTTCATTATTTTATACAGAAGATGCGGTGATGTAGTAAGTTTCAGACCAATTTATTGAGAGGGTTTCTGTTCTTGAACATTCCACCGTCTCGTCCTTTAGCTATTAGTGTAAATACAGAAAGACAATGTCCAATATCATTTTAGCCTTTCACGTAAGTGCACAGTACAGGATACTATCGACGTATTTTCTCGTTCATCTCAATTTTGTCGTACTTCGTTCCAGCTCCGGTGATCATTTTATGTTTTGTTTTGGATAAAACAAATAATCTTTAACATCTTCAAAACACTCTTCCTTACTAGCCTCAATAAATGAGAGCCCTTATATAAATCGCGGGCCCGTGTCTGCAAACACTGCAACATGTGACCGAGAAAACAAACGCAGTGACCCTTTGATATAACAGGTATTGATGCAAAACAAGAATGTAGTGCTAGGTTCCAAAACTGCTGGTGAATCAGGCAACCTTGCTGTTCTCAACGTGCGTGATAACAGCAAAAGTGTCTTATCTCATGTCAAATGGCTCGTCACGCGCTTCCGAAGGCTGGTATCGAAAAGTCACGTCGACACGCAGCACCCAGGGTTGCAGCAGCAACAACTGTGACAGCTCGAACCGGGTGTTTGCACCTGCATCTACTATCAAGCACTTGCGTCATCAGGGCTATCTTTACAAGCATACACCTGTGCGCCCCAGTGTGGAGTCGCTCTCGCCCCGTGTACTTCACATTCCAACGGTTTCACGCGCTTTGGGTTTTCCTCATATAGCGCTGGCCCGGGCTATCTAATAAAGAAAACACTCGTCATCTATAAGGTTGCGACTACACGCCAAAATTCAGCAAATGAACATAAGGCTCCAACTTACACGAAGGTAATCATTCTCTGTGCACGAGTTTGATTAAAGAATTTCTGTTGCTAAGTTTAAACATAGCACAAATGGTCTTTGCTGATAGGTTTTAAAAAACATTTTACGTAGATATGGTTTTCCTTCCATAGTTAAAGCGCGTTGAGACACACACAAACACACGTTATCCCATCCCCACCCCACCCCAAAATTATCGCCACTTTTGGAAAAGCAGATATGAAACATTTCATCAGAAAGGAGAAAATAGAAACAGCAGCCGAGACACACAACAAAAGTATGTGAGCTAGAAGAGAAAATGAATCATTTTCCATACAACGCAAAAAAACAACACACAAAACATTCTCAGCAGGCTTAGTTTTTGTTAGTCAAGGCCATCACCTAGTGCCTGTTGCAAAGCACGAAGTATTGAAGTCAGATAAAAGAGTTCACACTAAACGACAAGCGGATTATAATTCTTTGGCAGAGGACTCTGCAAGCGAATCGTCACACATCATTTTGTGAGACACAGCGTTGTCAATGAAAGCATCAGTACAGGTTAAAAGGTTCCGAAGATATCTTAGCTTTCAAGAAGAGACCTGACCGACAACTACGGTTCACGCAAGAACCAGAGCAGAGAGGAAGGCACTGTTTACTGCCACCACCACAAGATGTGACGTTACTACAAAGGAAGACTAAAAGCCAAGTTTAACCAACAGCAGAATGTCGACAGAGAAAATACAGCCAACGCACAGACAGTTGACGAGTGAGAGATTCGACTTCATCACTAAATAGGACTGAAGCATTTTTTGTTCGACTGCACATGCAACAATGAAGTCAATAGATACATGTGCAAAGCATGCATTTCAATCATCAACATACGAATAGGTCAAACACGTTATGCGACAAACTCATGCATTATCATCAGGCAGGGATGATTAGAAGTTTATAAGAACAATACAGTTCCTCAGTAAGAAAGAAACTTTGCTGGGTTGTGCTTATCAAATATTCACACAATGTTTCTGAAAATCATTTGAATGCACGTACATTCACCTTCAAAATGCATTAGAAATCATCACAGTAAATAACACTAGACAAGTAAATATAGAGGAGAGGATGAATAAGCAGAGGAACGTAACTCCGAAGAGCGGTCATAAGAATCACGCAGTTTACGGAAGATGACCGCCACCAGACATGCCAGAAGCGGCTGCAGAAAGGACAATTTAGTTTCGCCAGTCCTGCTGCAAATTGGATCATGTCATCAAACATACGTTCTCAGTTCATCGTGAATCTCCTCTCATTCGGCAGCTTCCACTTGATATATTTCTTACTAAAGATCTCTGTACGACGCTCCATGAAACTACGATTGGCTTTATAAAAACAATGTCAGAAACAGCTTACAAAGCCAAGCTGATCGATCTGCTTAACAGGGAAAAAAGAATGATCAGACATCGCCTCCATAACTATGCCGGAAATATTTCAGAAGATGCAAGGAAGCTGGGAACTTGGAGATATTATTTCTAGATAAATTGACAACTCTGGCAGAAGCTTTTGCAATATAGCAGTCATTCTTGACTAGGTTTTCATTAGAGTAAGAATAATTATCTAGCATGCTCTACGAGTAAATGGACAAATGCATGCTAGAGAGGCAATGCAAGTGAGAAGTTTAATCTCATATTGGACTCCACTCAAGCTTTCATATATGTCATTTTTTCAAGAAACAAAAGATAGATGCCAGAAAATGAGTTGCCATTTACAAAATTGAATGACTGCCATGAGGTGGTGTTTCAATGATAATCATGTACAGCTCAGATGTTTATGTATACTTACATGTATATCCACTGCTGTAAACTCACACAATGCAAATATGATTGTCGTCAAGTAGTTACAAAATCCAACTAAAACAATGCATGCAGAACTGGTCGACGTTAACAAAATCATATGGAGGTTAAACAAAATTCATCTACATGTACTGTGAATGTACATCGCAACAGTGAGACAGTGCAAGACGTTAACAGTTAATATTCCCATCACCAGGGGATCAAAGCAAGAAACAACTAATCTCCGGAAAGTTTTGTACAAAACGGACTGCAGCACGAAGCAGAGGTAAGTTCCCGCCACAGTAAAGACTCACCAACACCACTACAGCACGGAGGAAGCGTACAGAGAAAACGAAGGTTTTTTTCCACAACAAGATGACGTCTCATGACCTACAGGGCGCAGGGTCAGCAGGCCTACAGCGTGACGTCCTTCGACCTACAAGAAGGCTAAGGATCAGTGGGCCTACTACAAGGCGAAAGAGCTCTATGCCTGCCAAAGAACTACGCCTCCAGGCTTAAGACAGGGCGACACGGAAGGCCCTGGCTATTTCCTGGGCTTGGACCTGCGTCTGACAGGTACCTTGTAGCTGGCAAAGCCGGTAGACTGCAGTTCGGCGTGGAGGGACTTCATGGTTTCCTGCAACCTGCACGGAACAAAACAGCAATGGCAGTCAGGACAGCTCTGCTGAGGTTGACCGTAGCAATTTCTTCAGCCAAGATTTCTGTCCACAACTTTCGAGGCATGGATGATATGAAACAAAACATGCTATTGCAGAAATGTGTTTGTGATATTCTTTGATGATTTCTAAAACTGTCTGGATACTTGAAAATGATGAAGGGAAACAAAGATCTTTCTTCGAGGTCAAAGGTATCGGGCGTGATGAAAAACGTTGGTATTAAAATATACCTTATTCATATTCAACCAAAAGGACATTTTCAAAGTTCAGTTAAAACATTTGTAAGCCCAAATACGATATCATTTCGAAAAGTTTAAAAGTTTCAAAATAATTATTCCTTCATGGAAATCTTCAACAAAAATAATATTAGCACTTAACAAAGCTCACTGAGTTTTCATACTTGGAAAGAAAAACAAAAACTGCTTTAAAACACTGCTTTCCGTTCCAAAGCAAACAAAACTCCCCAGTAATTGCGAGACCTTTCCAACACGATAACTTTTTAAAGCATTAACAAAACACAAATTAAGAGTTAGTCAATTTCAAAATGTAAAAAGTAAATTTCCCGGCCTTGCTCGGCGAAAATCAAGCACAAAACCTCCCAAATCACAAACACTGTTGGATTTCATGAATCATTAATCTATTGCAGCTTGAGGTAAGATAACATGATACTCACTTTCCATATTCGTTTTTTAAATATCTCTCTCTCTCTCTCTCTCTCTCTCTCTCTCTCTCACACACACACACACACACACACACATAGAGCAGTCATACATACAGAAACACTTCATCTGTAAACATGCCCATTTAGTACCTCACCATGCATATGAGCTAGTTACTGTATGAAGGGGTGCAAGAGTGGAGATATTGGACAGTGCTAGTGAGTGTAGGGGCTATAGGGTGTCGACGTCTTCAAGGGTAGATCTTAGAAACCAGACAGACAGTCCTAGAGCTGAGCTATGTGTTACGTCCCATCTTGGCTCAAAACCTATTCCTGCACCCAGTCACCACTACCCTCAAGAAATGTTGCCAGTAATATACAGAGGTTGAATGAGCCACATCATGACCAGCACCATCAATATACCATCAGTGCAAGAAGAACCCAGACTGAAAGATTTTTCTGCTGTCTTAGCCCCGTCTAAATGTAATGTATTTTGACTGAAAATAATGCGAGACTGTTTCATAGGTAGAAATAGTAATACCATATTTGCTTGAGAAGATTACTTTACTTGCACAAAACATTGTTTGCAAGCTCTGCTGCGTAGCGTTAAAACGAATCTTTAAACAAGAAGGGCAAAGCCCATACGACTCACATGCTTGACCTTGACCTTTATATGACCTTGACCTTCAGGTGACCTTCAAGGTCAAGGTCAAACAACTAAACCTACCAATGACATCATACACAAAGAAATGCTTTACACATTTTTCCTACCAAAGTACATGTGACCTTGACCCAAGGTCAAGGTCATCCAAGGTCATGCAACACAAAGCTGTTAATTCAAGACATAGGAAGCACAATGGTGCTTATTGGCACTTTCTACCATGAGATATAGTCACTTTTAGTGGTTCACTACCCCATTTTGGTCACATTTCATAAGGGTCAAAGTGACCTTGACCTTGATGATATGTGACCAAATGTGTCTCATGATGAAAGTATAACATGTGCCCCACATAACTTATTAAGTTTGAAACCGTTATCTTCCATAGTTCAGGGTCAAGGTCACTTCAAAATATGTATACAATCCAACTTTGAAGAGGTCCTGTGACCTTGACCTTGAAGCAAGGTCAACCAAACTGGTATCAAAAGATAGGGCTTGCTTTGACCTATATACCACTTGTAGCTAAGGTCGCCATTCTCAATAACGTGGGAGAAAATTGGGAAAATGTGAAAAATGACTGTTTTTGAGACCACATTTATGGCTCCTGTGACCTTGACCTTGAAGCAAGGTCAAGTCACTATGTATGTTTTTTGAGGCCTTGTCATCATACACCATCATGCCACATTTGGTGTTGATAGACTTAATAGTCTCCGAGAAAAATCCAACGTTTAAGTTTTTTACGGACGCCCGGACGCCCGGACGCCCGGACGCCCGGACGGACGCCCGGACGGACGGACGGACGACACGGCTCAGTACATAGACTCACTTTTGCTTCGCATGTGAGTCAAAAATAACAAAAGAGGACAACAAACACATAACGAAAATATACGATATCCCTGTTCCTTTGAACTAGGTTTTAATTGTTCACATGGTAAAAGTCCTTTTCTGTCCCTAGATCCTGAATTTCATCCTTATGACTTACAATACTGCCTTTTATGATTCACCCCAAGTGCGGACGTATTTTTATTACTACAGTGATACCACCAAGTCAACCATACCAAGCAACTTAAAATTCAACCAACTTACAAGTATTGCAAATCGATCCACTGTGTCCTCAAGGATTTCCATGGGAAATCTTCTTGTACATGTAAACTAACACTACTGAGCAGAATCAAGACATAAGACAGAGTATACGCCTATCTTTGAAACGAGTTCATAAAATCCGACGGAAAATAAGGCTAAAAAAATAACCAGAAACCTCACAACCGGGGGACAATCGTGTCGTATTTTCGGAACCACCAGAAGAACAATTCGATTGACACATCAATCAGAATGGACACATGACGGTAGAATTCTAAGATGGCCTCAAGGCCGAGCACCAATATCTAGCAAACGTAAAGAAAGACGAGAAACATCTCAACACGGTGAAAAGCTATTTCCGCTAACAGCGTGCACGTCAGGGCAGCAGTTGGCATCGACGCAACATCGCGTAGTGCACGTGTCATACGTAGTGCACGTGTCACACGTACAGCACCCCTGGCACGGCCACGCCGAACACGAGCAGCATGCTCTACGCGCAGTGTCAGCAGACGCCCACGGAAGCAAAGGCAGTGCTTCTCGCACGCGCGTCCTGCAAGGAAAGCTGGCTGCGACTGGTCTAAGAGCGCTGTGTGCTAGGCATGCAAAGCTACTGCCCAGCTCTGGGAAAGTTCGTCTGGGCAATCAAAAGCCTAGCCGGATTTCAGAAAGAACGACGAGGAGTCAAGCCAATCGTCAAGATAACTAACATGCAATCTTTTCTGCCAAAATGTACACATCCACAAGGATCAGAAGGAATTTATTTTACCTGCCAAAACCAGTTATGGAGATGGGCTTCACACCATGCATTGAAACTAATTTATCAACACCTAGCTAGCAGGGAACAGGGTTCTAGCAACTAGGGATCGAAACGGACCGCCTGGACTACAGGAATTTCTCAACAAACAAACAAACCCCGAAAAGCGAAATTGTGCAAGTCGTTAATAGCTGAACAAATCCAAAGATTTTTTAAGAAAACGTTGTCGTGTTGCGACTTTCATCTCGTATAAAATGCAACGAAACTGCGAGCTCTTCCCCCAACACCATGAGAGGAGTTGGACTCCACATAGTGACAATCATTATTAATGGGAGATAGGCATGTGTTGACTATGTATGGCTCGTTCATGATCAGACGATTTTTACATGCACATTGTAGCTTCATTGTTACGATACGAACGGTATAATGGCACTGTTAGATACAACATGAAATGACAGTGCAATGACTTAATCGCATTTATACTTCAGAATCATGCGTTATAATACGTCAATGTACATACAACCTGAAGCATGCAGTTATTTTTTTATGTGCTTTGTTACAGTGAAAATTGGACAGACTGAACTTAACATGGTTTTGAAAAAGTCAGCTCGCAAAATGTACTTCTTTTACGGAGGGAAAAAAACAAGCATGCCTCGAAATTAGGCAAGAAATATTCAGAAGCCCTAGAAACACCCGAAAAACATGATAAAAATCGTAAACCATCAATCTGGCTGACATCTCAATGCAAGAACTGTACCAAATATTCCTATTTCCCCGAACGAAAAACATGTGCAGTCATTATCACATTACTAACAACGGTTTTACGGCAGCATCTTAAAAACAACACCCACGTAATTTATGACACAAACTTTGACATCCTCACGACGGAGATGCAAACCAACTGCCTACGATGTGCAACCACTAGGACAAGTTATAGCCGACAAGCGTCTAAATCCCGTGCGAATCCGGGCGCTGATTGGTGGCGAGTCATTACCCATTTCGCGCGGTTTTCTGTTGATTGGTTACCTATAAACATGACCCACTGTATCCTTGCACGTTGCGTTAAGAAACTGACATATTTATTTATCAAACTGAGACATGCTCTTCAGAAGATCTGCTTCTCTCGCAGACTTTGAGCGTAAAGAACTGTTGCGACTACATTTTCCGCTGTGCCAAATTTTCTCAACAACCAATCAGCCAAAAACAACGTGGGAAAAGAAAAAGTGCGTACAACTGATTATGATAGTATAACGAAAGACGCCTTTGGTATTATAAATATAGCCGAGTGGCGCGCAGCTATTTTAGACAACCAATCAGCGCCCGATTTCGCACGGAATTTAGTCACGGTCCTATAGCTGGGCTGGTGCGGTTAGGCCTTGAAGATTCAAAGACAAAAGCTGCGTCCTTGTGGAAAATAAAATATTGTCTTAAGGACTAGTCGTAGACTGTTACCTTCTTTTTAGTCTTACGGGCTGGTTTCCTGCAGGCAAAAGCAATGTACAAGAGGTTTACATATAACTCGTGACTGTTATCCAATGAGAGAAAACAGGATCCGTTAAAAAGTAATGGCTGTTCCCAAGAGATTTCGGCTTTACTGACAGGACTAAAGGACGGAACAAAATGTCTTCTGCTTAGTAGGGTACCACGAAATTCGACTGTGCAACACCAAACCCTTGTAGCATTTCCACTAGGAAGACGCACACTGCCACACAACAGCAACGAGGCTCTACGGTGGTATGCATCTAGACTCTATGTCTCACAGCTCGTGTTACTGAAAAACAGTAGAAGAATGTGCCAGGTTGGTTACTCACCTCTGGTAACGCTGCTCTATTCGCTCTCGCTCCTTCTGGCTATCCTGGAAAAGAAAGCAGAATATCTGAGTGACACTAATCAGCAACAATCAAAAGGGGACGGTATCACAGGCTGCGACAAACTTATCTTTCAAAATAATCTCTCTCTCTCTCTCTCTCTCTCTCTCTCTCTCTCTCTCTCTCTCTCTCTCTCTCAGCAGCTCTCGCACCGGCAGATAGGGGTACGGCCAAGGCCCGGACACAGCAACTAACTATGGTAATGTGAATGACTACGTTTCCGAACTTTCCACTTCCTTTCGCCTTTTGGTATGGAACGTTGAAGGTTTAATTCCCAAATTTGATGAACCCGATTTCATTGAAGTATTGAAATTTGCAACTTTCTTATGTTTATGCGAAACTTTTGTGTATAGCATAGACCTGTCTTATTGCTTACCCAATTACAACTGTTTTCTATCACCTGCAAAAACTTTCAGTTAAAGGTCGTCTGTCTGGAGGAGTAGTTTGTTAAATCCATCAATCCATAGCATGGTTCTTCAAGTTGCTAAAGTGTAGTTATGAAAATTTACTTGTATTTAAAGTGTGCAAGGAGCTTTTTTGTGTGGAAAGAGATGTCCTTATGTTCGATTTATACATCCCGCCAATCGGCTCCCCGTATTATGAAGGAAGTGATGAAAATAATGGAATAGACATCCTAGGCAACTGCATTTTAGAGATGACAGAAGCACACAACAATTGTTCGTTACTTCTTTGTGGGGACTTCAACGCAAGGACTGGGTCCATGAACACTACTAATGACAATTATTTGGGTGATATGCGCTCCTGTACACTCGACGACATACGGTCATCATCCGACATAACTATTATTGGGTTCGGCAAATCCCTACTGGAACTGTGTATTGCTTTTGACTTGACTATTCTCAACGGCTGTGTTGACACAGAGAATTCCTGCGGCTATACGTTTGTATCACCATGTGGTTGTAGCGTAATAGATTATTGTATTGCAACAGATGACATTGTGTCTTGCTGTGTGTCGTTTGGAATCGGTGAGCTGGCATTGTCTTGACATAATTATGTATCTGAATCTGATTGTTGTGAGTCAACATTGTGATGACAAATGGCATGAGCAGTTCTCTGGTGCAACTATTAAGAGTATATGAAATTCGGGCCGAGCTGAAGAATTTAACATTAATGTCCAGCGGGGGTTGACTCAGTTCACTGATAAATTCTATTGGGAAGAAAGTAGCTTCGATGTTAACTTTGCCACGAGAGATTTGACAGCGTGTTTGGTAGATGCGGCTGATTTTATGAAGAAGCGGGTTTGGCAGGGTAATCATAACTTACTAAACAGATGGTATGATAAAGACTGTGTTGAAGCAATAAAGTCGGCGAACAAGCAGTTGGGAAAATTTCTTCGCTCCAGAGACGTGAAAGATAGTGAAGCATACACAAAAAAGCGAAATGACTACAAGCAGTTGATCAGGTTAAAAAAGGCAATTTCAGACAATCATTTACAGAGTATCTGAACGCCAAATTTGCTGATTCAACAGTGTTTTTGAAACAAATCAGGTCAATAAACGGCAGACACAAAATACTACCAAACATAGATCCTAACGCATGGGCAGATTACTTTCAGAATGTGTACAGTTTGCCTGATAGGACAGAAGCGATAGAAACAATGTGTCATAGACAACTAAGTGTCCCAGATGACAGTATTTTAAACTCGAATAAAAAATACTGAGATATCTACAGCCATCAGACAGCTGCGGTCTAGATCAGCTCCAGGGGCGGATGGCGTACTCGCTGAAATGCTAAAGTGTACAGGGTTAGTGCTTTTGCCTCTGCTGTTTAAGCTTTTTAATGAGATCTTTAGACAGGCCTCTTTCCCTACAATCTGGTGCAATTCCTTAATTGTGTCTATACACAAGAATGGTGAACTGAATGTACTAGATAACTACAGGGGTATTTATTTATGCAGTTCCCTAAGTAAAGCTTTTCTCCACATTCTGAATGTGAGGCTTCAGGCTTGGGCAGATGAGAATGAGCTTATCGGTGAGGAGCAAGCGGGATGCAGAAGAGGATATTCTACAGTGGATAATGTGTTACACAGTATAGTTCATTAAATATCTCCAGAGACGAAGGAAAGTGTATGCTCTATTTGTTGAATTTTTAAAAAGCTTTTGACACTGAACAGACAAGCTCTTTGGAATGTGTTAGTAGTGCGTGGAATCAAGGGGAAAATTAGTCACATGCTCAGGTCAGTATTTGAAACTGTGAAGTGCGGTGTTCGATGCTCCGGGGGAACCTCAAGATTCTTAGATTGTTTCCGGGGCCTGAAGCATGGATGCAAAACGAGTCCTGTACTTTTTTCCTACCTTGTCTTTTACCTTAGCAGAGAAATAATTGAAAAGGGGAAATATGGCATACAAATAGAACCGAACGGGGTTGAAATATTTTTGTTGCTTTTCGTTGATGACATTGTCCTGTTGTCAGATACTGTACCTGGTCTTCAAAACCAAATCAACAGTCTCAAAAGAGCAGCGGATAAGCTTGGACTAATTGTGAACACAGATAAAACGAAACCGCACGGCTATGTTATGTAAATTTTTCACCTTGCAATGGGCCAATGGCCTAAGCAATAAAGTTTTTCGTTCGTTCGTTCGCTCTCTCTCTCTCTCTCTCTCTCTCTCTCTCTCTCTCTCTCTCTCTCACTCACTCACTCACTCACTCACTCACTCATTCACTCACTCACGCACGCACGCACGCACGCACGCACGCACGCACGCACGCACGAACGCACGCACGCACACACACTCACTCTTGCGGAAATTTGCATGTACTCAGAAAGCAGACAGTAATCATGTTCGATGGCAAACTCATTCAAACTAAACTCTCCATCCTGTAGCGGTGATTGCCCGCATCGGCGGCAGTACAACCCCCAAACGGCCCTCTTCAGGGCCAGACTTGCTCATGAAAGAAACAGTCGGTTGCTTGTCTTCTACTCTTCTTTTCAAACTAAACTATTCAGAATGGCTATTTTTCCGTCCGACCGCTCCAGGGTCCAGGTGAGGTGGCACGAACAACGTCCGTATTACAGGCCTTTCTACAGCCGAGAGCGATCGGCGTCAGTACCTTGGATGTACGCATGTTTCATTCCCCACCCCCACCCCCATCCCACCCCCTTCCCACCCCACCCCACCCACGACACTTTTAAATGAAATATACGCAACGTACTTCAAGATAACGAACCAAATTGTATAAACATACTTTTGAATCAGTTAAATAGCAGAAGACCCGTGTTATTTGTCACTGAAAGCGGGGCAAATATACTGAGCCACAAAAGAAACGCAAATAGGGGGGTAGCTTGACTTTTAGGTAATTTCAAGCACTGCAAATTTGCTGACACATTTTTTTGTGTATTGATCTTAGTCAGAATTGATCTTAGCATGCAATGTGTGAAAATGAGGCCAGTGTCACTGAAAACGAGCGCACAGCAGCGCTCTGAATGCGGAAACATGTTTTTGCATGTGGAAAGCGAATGCAAAGAGTCAAGTCGATTTTTTTTGGCTGAACAGTATTTACACTTTGCTGGCAATAAAAGGCCAGTTTGTGCCACCCTGTCAAAGCAGTCATTTTCAGCCAACAACGATGGCGAGACTGAGCGCCACCGAGAGAGAAAGAGCCATCGGCCGACTTCAAGGTGGGAATCGCCCTGCACAGGTCGCAGCTGCATTTGACGTGGCTGTATCAACAATCTGCTGTCTATGGGCCAGGTTCAGGGCGAATGGAGAAGTCTCTGGCAACCCTAGAAGCGGTAGACCTCATGTGACCACAGGACGTCAAGATCGGCAGATTCACCGCTATCACCTGCATCAACCGTTCACACCTGTCTCAGAAACTGCCAGGAACACCATTGGTAGGCATGGTGCACCCGTCTCTGGGGAAACTGTGCGGCGCCGGCTCACCAAACGTCGTCTGTACTGCTGCCGACCTTCCAGGCAGCCTGTTCTGACACCAAGACACCGGCAGCAACGACTGCAGTGGGCTCAGCAGCACCGGAACCTACACTGGCGGCAATGGAGGGACATCCTCTTCACTGATGAGAGCCGATTTTGTGTCCACCACGCTGATGGACGTATTCGAGTGTGGAGGAGACGTAACGAGAGGTACGCTGAAAACAACGTCCTGGAGGTCAACGCCTGGTGTCTTGGTGTCAGAACAGGCTGCCTGGAAGGTCGGCAGCAGTACAGACGACGTTTGGTGAGCCGGCGCCGCACAGTTTCCCCAGAGACGGGTGCACCATGCCTACCAATGGTGTTCCTGGCAGTTTCTGAGACAGGTGTGAACGGTTGATGCAGGTGATAGCGGTGAATCTGCCGATCTTGACGTCCTGTGGTCACATGAGGTCTACCGCTTCTAGGGTTGCCAGAGACTTCTCCATTCGCCCTGAACCTGGCCCATAGACAGCAGATTGTTGATACAGCCACGTCAAATGCAGCTGCGACCTGTGCAGGGCGATTCCCACCTTGAAGTCGGCCGATGGCTCTTTCTCTCTCGGTGGCGCTCAGTCTCGCCATCGTTGTTGGCTGAAAATGACTGCTTTGACAGGGTGGCACAAACTGGCCTTTTATTGCCAGCAAAGTGTAAATACTGTTCAGCCAAAAAAAATCGACTTGACTCTTTGCATTCGCTTTCCACATGCAAAAACATGTTTCCGCATTCAGAGCGCTGCTGTGCGCTCGTTTTCAGTGACACTGGCCTCATTTTCACACATTGCATGCTAAGATCAATTCTGACTAAGATCAATACACAAAAAAAATGTGTCAGCAAATTTGCAGTGCTTGAAATTACCTAAAAGTCAAGCTACCCCCCTATTTGCGTTTCTTTTGTGGCTCAGTATATAATGGAAATCAGCAGGCGGTGTGCGGTTTGCACACCCATCAAATGAATGGGTGGAAAAGTCGCAGTGTAAAAAGAAGCACCTTTAACTACATCCCATTCCAAAACCACATTGATAAATACATACATTTCCTCTGTGTGTGTGTGTGTGTGTGTGTGTGTGTGTGTGTGTGTGTGTGTGTGTGTGTGTGTGTGTGTGTGTGAGAGAGAGAGAGAGAGAGAGAGAGAGAGAGAGAGAGAGAGAGAGAGGGGGGGGTGTTCACAAACTTCCATCGAGATGCAAAATGTACGCGACATTAGCTTCTCTTCCTGTGCATAACAGCAGCTCTCACGGCCAACACTGAAACATTCCCCCGAAGAGTGTTTTGTCTCCGTTGTCAATCTACAAGACAGACGAGACCATTAAAACAAGGAGGAAGAAAGACTTCCGCTTTTTGCTAGGCCTACGGAAGACTGCAAAAAGGAAGGCACGAAAGACAAAACCCACTATGTCTGGCATCTCGATGGTTCCTGTCAGCTACAAGTGTCACAGCAAGACCATTCATCTCATGGAGATCAGAACACGGCAACACCAAAATAGAAGAAATGGCCATGACTCTCTCCGCTCCACAGCAACAGTCTGTCAGGGGACCTTTTCTTCACATAGAGACTTTCTGATATCTGACAGATTTGCCTCTTGCATGATTTACATGAAGCCTCTGTATAGACACCGCAAGCGTGAGAACATGGAGATGTCAGTCAGGGACTTCGGAGGGATGTCTTTGGATCAAAGGGATTGTATTAATGCAAATCCATCTGACACTGCTAGGGTTAGTTGGTGTGAGCATGGGCAACCAATGAAGGCTTGTCAACGAGTAATATCGTCGTTGACAACTGACGTTTTTACGGAGCATTTGGGTACAAACATATTCGTCACATCATATTTCGTCAGAGATTTCGGCGCGATGTTCAAAAGTGGGCATAAATGGCGGAGCAGTCTAGTAGAAACTATCTGATTGGCTGATCGACTGCGTTGCCTGTCTGCAATGGCCGGAGAAGAGTTCACCAGGGGTCATATGGTAATTAGCAGCGCAGCCATGATGGTAGGTTGCATAACTTTCGGTGCTATATGTTGGGGTATGTTTCGGATCTGTGTTGAGGAGTGATTATCGCTAGATCGTGGCAAAAGAATGGCAGTAAAGCATGCAAAATGTTTAATTAGATTTAAAAAACTAATCGAAAATAGTCATAATAGACTATTGTAACGTATACTTTCTGCACAAAACCCACAGAAAATAAGTAAACAAACCACACCGTACGTACCTAGCAGACGAACACGATCGAACCGTAGCCACTACGACAGCAGACAATCGAGCTAGTGTGATATAATGTTTCATGTAAAGCTCGAATGAGTGGCAGCAGATAACTATTTAGTTCTGGCTTGAATTGACTATTTCGTTTCCCTGGTCAGGCGAGGACAGAAAATTCACGATCGAGTCGATGAGCGCATGATCAACTTGCCTGCATTCGGCGTATTGTCACGTGTAAGATTATGACAAGAAAATGGCATTAAAGCACAAAAAAAGTTTCACGACAACTAAATCCACCAATTATATTAATAACTGACCATTTTTACACCTACAGCTAGTGCTCAAACCTTACAAAGCAAACAAAACATACTGCGGGGAGTGTCCCGGTCACGCATCAAAACTCAGTGCACGAGTGATCGTTTCGCTTTTCTCTAATTTGTTTATCTGCTCCGACATGGTAAGCTGGCTGTGCCAGGAAACCAACATCTAAAATAATTAGAGTTAGTTGATACATTTCTCTTTCTAAGGTAACGTCCGTGAGGAAGAAAACGCGTTACGTTGACTTTCGCAAGCCCGATGCCTGTCGATTTTACCTCAACAAAATTGAGGTGATCGGCGGGCTCGATCCCTACCAGCTGACGCTCCCTGTGGGTTGGGGGTGGGGGTGGGGGTGGGGGTGGGGGGTAAGAATTGACCCACCGCGTCTCCCTTCGCGATTCGTAAGAGGCGAATAAATAGGGACATCGTGACTTGATTTGCTCTGACTCGGAACTATTCTAGTGGTTTTTGTGCTCGGTGGACTTACATAGCCTGTCTTAATCTTTGACGGCATTTTGTCGCAATTTCCACGGGGAGGGAGGCACGGAGCGCACATGCGAGGGAGGCATGGCCTGCAGGCATCCGGATTACAACAGAAAGTGGCAGCTGACAATAGGGTCAAATCCCCAGGAGAAAAGTAGTACATCTCTGAGCGCGTGCTGATTGGCGGTAGGCGGGTGAAACACATGATGGACGCGATTTAGCAAAGCAGGCGAAGAGACCCTACCCTCCATGGACAATGGAGGCTGGACATGGGCACGAGTGATGCGAGGGAGGGGCCGGACACGGAGTAGGTTCTTAGAGGACTTACGTAACTAGCGCCCCTTCCGCCATCCCCTGGTGAGAAGCAATTGGACAAAGACCCCCTAGCCGTCCCCCTGACACTCCGAGCATCCCCCCAGTTCTTGACACAGGTATTCTTCGATACAAAATGATTCCGAGAAGTGTTTTTCGACTATCAAAGCATGGAAAAAGTCAAATTAAAAAAACAACATTAGCTTCTTGAATTAATAACAAAGAAAGAAAAAAAAGAATGAAAAGAAAGAAAAGAAAGAAAGAAAGACAGAAAGACAGAGAGAAAGACAGAAAGAAAGAATAAAAGAAAGAAAGAAAGAAAGAAAAAGAAAGAAAAAGAAAAAAAGCAGTCGATGCTTTTAAAGTGTAATCATTCAATAAGAGGGAAAACACGAGAATACCGTATTAATTTTTGTCTAATAGTCGCGCCAGGCGCGTGAATATTTGCCGAGGGGGCGCGTCTATTTGCGTCCACATCACCCACCGTTTTCACTGAACACAGCTATGCAGGAGGATGAGGAAAGTTAATCACCAATCAAAGAGAGCTTTATAAAAACTCTACGGGAGTGAAGATGATCTCTTCCTGGCCGAAGATACTGACGAGTCCGACGTTGAGTTCGAGGGATTTTCCGAGACGGAAGTGCAACTGGCGGAGGACGCTCTGGAAAACCAGCGCTCCATTGTGCTCACTGACAGCGATGACGGCACTGACGGTTCTCTGGAGACTTCTTACGATGACTACGACAGCCCTGGCCATTCGAGTAAGTGTCAGTACTTTCATTTACCAGGCGGGGAGGAGGCGGGGNNNAATAATAATAATAATAATAATAATAATAATAATAATAATAATAATAATACAGATTAGTTGTACGCACATACCTTCCCTAATAGGCAAGCTCATGGGGTTTACAATGAAAAATCCACACTCATACAAAGCATTCCAACACTCGCACACTGTACAGTTGAATTAAAAGCAGAGTTAAAGAAGAGTATTCATTCTCGAATTTGATTGGACCTACCTTTCCAGCAATGGGTTCATCTCCAATTGTAAATCTTATAGGTCAATGGCGGCCAAGAACGGTGCTCTCTGCCTCTTTTCCTCCGCCTGTAGGCCTCGTTACAGCAGGTCCCCGGAGTGCTCTGCCAGCAGGGTCGACTGTTTTAACCTTTTGTCAGTGAGAGCTGCATTAGTCCTATGTGTTACTAGTAGTTGTCTTAACAAGAGACTAGAGTTCATTATACTTGCGGCGACTCTTCGTTTCTCAGACTGCTTGTGTGACTCACTTGGACCAACTCACGACAGAGAGGCAGTGCCTCGCGTTGTATAAGGCGAACGCCCCGAGGTTGTGCGGCATTGAGCATTATAGGCTTCATATTTCCACAAGAGAACATCCGTCTCCTGAAAGGATGAAAGGACGCACATTTCCCCGGTGCAAGGCTTCCCCAAGATTAGCCTGTCGGTCAGGCCGACATTTGTTTCTGGCCAGTCTCACTGGCAGAGGATTCGGGTCTGGGAACAGAGGGCGGCTTCCCCTTTGATCTTCGTGGCTGACGAGCTCTGATGAGGACGATGTCTGAATGCGTCCGTAGAGACGAAAGCAGCACGGGGAATCATCCTACCAGACAGTTCAAGCTTGTTTTTCCTTTTTCTTTCCACAACCTCTTGGTGTCCCCCGCCTCCCACCCCGCCCATCGCCACCACCCCTTCCCCTCGAATTCCATCCACCCCCCACCCCCCCTTCCCTTCTCCTCCCATCCCCACGCCCGACTCCTTCCTTTTGCTCATCTCAGTGGGCCTCATACTTCACCCGCCTCATCCCTTCTCAACTCAACCCCCCACCCTTTATTCCAATAGCCTGTCAACCCCCCCTCCCCTCCCCCCCTCTCGCCCCTCTCTTACCCTACCCCCACCCCCTCTCCCCCTTCCTCCTCCCCTCCCCCTTCCTTCCCTCCTCCCCCTTCCCCCTCTCCCCCTTCCCCCTTCAAGCCCCGCTCCATGTTTACATACATTGCTTGTAATCCCGTTTTCCGTTTTCTTGAGAGTACCTGTCTTCTCCAGATTGCAAACGCATAATCCGGTGTTAACGTGATGAGCTCCCCACTTGTCACGAACGATCACTTCCCTATGCACGTCACGTACGTGTACAAGCCCCTGCTCTTGCTGTACAAGCCCCTAGTCTTGCTGAACAAGCCCCTAGTCTTAATGTACAAGCCTCTGCTCTTGCTGCACAAGCCCCTAGCCTTGCTGTACAAACCCCTAGACTTGCTCAACAAACCCCTAGACTTGTTAAACAAACCCCTAGACTTGCTGTGCAAGCCCCTAACTTTGCTGTACAAACCCATAGTCTTGCTGTGCAAGCCCCTTACCTTGCTGTACAAGCCCCTTACCTTGCTGTACAAGCCCCTAGTCTTGCTGTACAAGCCCCTAGTCTTGCTGTACAAACCCCTAGTCTTGCTGTACAAGCCCCTACTCTTGCTGTAAAAACTCCTAGTCTTGCTGTACAAACCCATAGCCTTGCTGTACAAGCCCCTACTCTTGCTGTACAAACCCCTAGTCTTGCTGTACAAACCCCTAGTCTTGCTGTACAAGCCCCTGCTCTTGCTGTACAAATCCCTAGTCTTGCTGTACAAGCCCCTGCTCTTGCTGTACAAGCCCCTGCTCTTGCTGTATAAGCCCCTAGCCTTGCTGTACAAGCATCTGCTCTTGCTGTACAAGTACCTAGCCTTACTGTACAAACCCAAGTCTTGCTGTACAAATCCCTAGCCTTGCTGTACAAGCCCCTAGCTTTGCTTTACAAGCATCTGCTCTTGCTGTACAAGTACCTAGCCTTACTGTACAAACCCAAGTCTTGCTGTACAAATCCCTAGCCTTGCTGTACAAGCCCCTAGCCTTGCTGAACAAACCCCTAACCTTGGTGTACAAACCCCTAGTCTTGCTGTACAAACCCCTAGCCTTACTGTACAAACCCCTAGCCTTGGTGTACAAACCCCTAGTCTTGCTTTACAAACCCCTAGCCTTACTGTACAAACCCCTAGACTTGCTGTACAATCCCTTAGTCTTACTGTACAAACCCCGAACATTGCTGTACAAACCCCGTCTCACTTCCCCCTCCTCTACATTCACCTCTCACTCCAGCTCCCCAACACTCCCCTCTCACTCCCCCCTCCCCTACACTCTCCTCTCACTCCACCCTCCCCCACACTCTCCTCTCACTCCACCCTCCCCCACACTCTCCTCTCACTCCACCCTCCCCCACACTCTCCTCTAACTCCACCCTCCCCCACACTCTCCTCTCACTCCACCTCCCCTACACTCTCCTCTCACTCCTCCTCCCCTACACTCTCCTCTCACTCCTCCTCCCCTACACTCTCCTCTCACTCCACCCTCCCCCACACTCTCCTCTCACTCCCCCTCCCCCACACTCTCCTCTACCCTCTCCCCTCCCCACTACCTCTCACTCCCCCCTCCCCCACTCTCACCTCTCACCCCCCCTCCCCCACACTCTCCTCTCACTCCCCCTCCTCCACACTCTCCTCTCACTCCTCCTCCCCTATACTCTCCTCTCACTCCTCCTCCCCACCCCCTCCTCCCCCCTCCCCCCCTCCTCCCCCCCCCCCCCCCCCTCCCTCCCCCACTCCCCCCTCCCCTCCCCACTCCCCCTTCCCTTTCCCCCTCCCCTCTCTCCCCCCTCCTCCCCCCCTCCCTCTCTCCCCCCCCCCCTCCTCCCCCTCCCCTCCCCCTCCCCTCCTCCCCCCCCCCCCCCCCCCCCCCCCTCCCTCTCACTCCCCTCCCCCCCACCTCCCCCCTCCTCCCCCCCACCCTCTCCCTCCCCCCCCCCCTCCCCCCCCTCCCTCCTCCCCCCTCCCCCTCCTCCCA
>JAWQFJ010000289.1:117500-120000 GCA_034096865.1 Theodoxus fluviatilis | reverse complement strand
TTTTACCCCTCCCACCACTACTATTACCACCACCACCGCAACCATTATTACCACTACTACCGCCACCACAATTACCACCACCACCGCCACCATTATTACCAACACCTTCGCCACCACTATCACCACCACCATCGCCACCACGACTACCACCACCACCGCCACCTTTGTTACCATCACCACCGCCACCACTATTACCACCACCACTATTAACACCACCACTATTAACACCACCACTATTAACACCACCACTATTAACACCACCACTATTAACACCACCACTATTAACACCACCACTATTAACACCACCACTATTAACACCACCACTATTAACACCACCACTATTACCTCCACCACCGCCACCACTATTACCACTACAATAGTCACCGCCACCACCACCACCACCACCACCACCACCACCACCACCATCCCCACTACTATCACTACCACTGCCACCAGCATTACCACACCATCACTATTACCACCACCACCACATCACCACTACCACCACCATCACCACCACCACCACTGCCACCACTGCCATCACTATTACCAACACCACTACAACCAATATTAATACCACCTCCACCATCACCACAACCATCACCACCACTACCCTCACCCCACCCCCACCACCACAACCACAACTACCACCACCACCACCTTCACCGCCACCGCCACCACCACCACCACAACCACCGCCACCACCATCACCACCACCACCACCACCACCATCACCCTCACCACTACCACCACCATCACCACCACCACCATCACCACCACCACCATCAACACGACCACCATCACCACCACCACCACCACCACCACCACCACCACCACCACCACCACCACCACCACCACCACCACCACCACCACCACCACCACCACCACCACCACCACCACCACCGCCACCACCACCACCGCCACCACCACCACCACCACCACCACCACCACCACACCACCACCACCACCATCACCACCATCACCACCACCACCACCACCACATCGCGGACGCAGCAGCCCACCACCATCACCACCACCACCGCCACCACCACCACCGCCACCACCATCACCACTACCACCACCACCACCACCACCACCACCACCGCCACCATCACCACCACCACCACCACCACCACCACCACCACGCCACCACCACCACCACCGCCACCACCACCACCACCACCACCGCCACCACCATCACCACTACCACCACCACCACCACACCACCACCACCACCATCACCAACACCACCACCACCACCACATTGCGGACGCAGCAGCCCACCACCATCCCACCACCACCGCCACTCCCACCACCACCACCACCACCACCACCGCCACCACCACCACCACCGCCACCACCACCACCACCACCACCACCACCACCACCGCCACCACTATCACCACTACCACCACCACCACCACACCACCACCGCCACCATCACCACCACCACCACCACCACATCGCGGACGCAGCAGCCCACCACCATCATTTCTACCAGCAGTTTTCTCTTCTTCTTTCCTCGTTTCTGTTATTCCGTTTTTTCTGTCCACTCATGTCAGTCTTTCTTCCTCCTTCCCGTCTACCCACCCCCACCCCACCCCCACCCCAACCACCCACCCCAACCCAACCCCCACCACCCACCACCCACACGCCACCACAACCCCCCCCCACACCCCTCCTGGTCACCCTTGCTTCGAACAACTGCTGGTTATAACAGCCGAGGTTCAAGTGCCACTCAGATAATCTTCCAGACCGCGTTACGTCATCAAGTCACGTGATCAAGTGGTGACGTTTGGGTCTGGCCAGAACGGTTTCTGAAGAATCGTTTCTTGACTGGAGAGAGAGAGAGAGAGAGAGAGAGAGAGAGAGAGAGAGAGAGAGAGAGAGAGAGGTGGGGGAGGGGGGACTGACTAACTGACTCACTGACTCACTGACTGACTGACTGACAGACAGACAGACAGACAACTTTATTGTGTAGCCTTCTGGCCCACTACAACATCTAAACACGATCAGATCAGCACAAGTAACAAGAAAAAGAAAGGGGCTGGGGGAGGGGGTGGGGTGGGGGAAAGGGGATGGTGGTAAGGATGAAATAATGCCATGACGACTCGAAACAAGTCGTGGAACAGAAAGCCAAAAGAATCTCACCAGGAAAAGTTCGCGAAATTCAGGAATGTCTCAAGGAGCAAGGAACATTTCAGGGACTTGTAATCTTCGCGTAGACCGTCAGGGCTGCTGTCCACGTGATGGCGGGCTGTCCGGTCGGTTCCTCGTGACGACTGGACACCGAAGAAGCTGCACTGCTCCTGCTGCAGCAGAGATTGGCCTGTGCATCACATCGCTTCTCCTTGCCTGCAGCGCGTTTCTTAGGCAAGAAATCTCGGAAGAATCTCGAGGGCTAGGCGTTGCCTACGGCTTCTCGTTGAAAAGGAGGCACTCGCTGCGAAGGAGGGTGGCCGATGAAGCTCCGAAGGTACCTAGCCGCGTGTAGCTGCAG
>JAWQFJ010000289.1:102500-112500 GCA_034096865.1 Theodoxus fluviatilis | reverse complement strand
CCTCAACCGTGCTGAACTGAAGGAGGGGAGTACCCCTGAAAGATACTGGGTCGTCGCTAACAGGACCACCTGCATCAGCAGACATGTCAACGTTGCTTCGAATATTGGACACATTGGACACAAACAAGTCGCAAAACATCTGAGGTAACAGCGGCATTGGTGAAGAAGGGAGAGTAGTACAACGGGTCTTGTTCATGAGTGTCAAAGCTGGTATAGGTGGAACATGACTCAAGGTACCAGCAGACAATATTTAAAAAACATAATTAAAAATTCCTTTCTCAGTCACTACTCTTATTGAACAAAAACGCCACACACAAGATGAAACTTAAGAGAATTTAATGGGTACAGATTTATGCTTTTCAAATACAAGCTTGCTCTTATGCAGTCATTTGGACACAAATGATGACAAGAATACAATTGTTAGAAAATTCCCCTTCAAATGAACACTCTCAAATAACAATAAATCTCAAAAACGAAAATCAATTCACGAGTGTGATCAAATGCAAACCATCGTCCACAAGTCTGTATAAACCAATGAAAATAAACAGACTGAAGTTTCAACACTTTACCTGCATGAGATAAACAGGAAGAAAATGTAATACCACTGGCGGGGCCTGAACTCACAACCTTTCGGTCAGCGCCCGAAATGCTCTACCAGCTGGGCCAACATGGTCCCAACGGTAGACAAAAAAACAATGTAGCAACCTCACAACCCAATGGCTTATAGCCCTATAACAAATTGCGGTCACACAAGTTAATGGTCTGGCGCTCCAAAATCTGAAATATAACCAAATAAAAGCAAATTATAACTTCAGTTAAAGAAACAATGAAGCAACAGAATGAGAGGCAGATATAATAAAACCGCGAACAAATCGAGAAAGTTAGAGAAAAAATGTATCCGATTCCTTTACCTCTCAAGATTAAAGGCGCCTACACACGTACCGGTTGTCGCCCGGTTTTGCTGCCGATCCGGTCAAAAATCGAAACCGTGGACTAATCCGGCACGGTTCTTGTGACTAGGGCTGACTCTATTCTCCCGACCCCTCCGGACCGGTTCATATGCCCGGCAACGCGAGATCTCGCGTTGTGGCGACTTAGTCGCCAATTTTAATGGCGGACGCTTTCGTCATTTCAGGCAGGAAAAGGTGTATTTGGGGATACTACAAACCAATCCAAAGAAAAGGTAAGCCATGAACATCATTAATTTATCAAAGCTGTATGTTGAATGCGTCAGTAGGTCGTGAAAGCTTCAACTTTTTACAAATCGAATGCAGGTCAAGGCCGATCTACGCTTCCAACAATTATACAAATCATTCAATCTGCTCCACCCGCTTCGTTGCGTGTTCGCACATAAAACGCTGTATTTCGGGATACTAGAAGGCCCATCCCAAGAAAATGTAAGCCATGAACAGCATTAATTTATCAAAGCTGTATGTTGAATGCATCAGTAGGTCGGTAAAGCTTCAACTTTTTACAAATCGAATGCTGGTCAATGCAAATCTACACCGGCGAAGAATGTCGATCGCCTCCGCTCGCGTGTTCGCACAGAAAACGCTGTATATCGGGATACTAGAAACCCCATCTCAAGAAAATGTAAGCCATGAACAGCATTAATTTATCAAAGCTGTATGTTGAATGCATCAGTAGGTCGGTAAAGCTTCAACTTTTTACAAATCGAATGCTGGTCAATCTCAATGCAAATCTACACCGGCGACGAATGGCGATCGCCTCCGCTCCATCGTGTGTTCGCACAGAAAACGCTGTATATCGGGATACTAGAAACCCCATATCAAGAAAATGTAAGCCATGAACAGCATTAATTTGTCAAAGCTGTATGTTGAATGCATCAGTAGGTCGGGAAAGTTCTGCATTTTGCAAATCCGACAGGCAGGTCACACGCATGTACGTCAAAGCGTCTCAGTTGTCATAGGCTCACCAAAGGGACGTAACTCTAAATTCTGACTTTGCTTCGCGTAAAATGGACATCGCTCCAGTTCGCGGTGTGGGTGTAATCGTTGCGTATGGCTGTCAACCCGCTTTTTACACGCACGGTCAGCCGGATCGGGAGCAAAACCAGCTTGAAAAACGTAACAATAACCGGCAACGCACATCCGCCAAAACGAACACAGGCAACACCAAGTCGCCAGAAAAACAGGCACCAAGTCGCCAACAAAAACAGGCAACACCAAGTCGCCAAACAAAACCAAACAGGCAACCAGCCAAGCAGGAGATACAAATCTCCAACAGCCACACTGGGCCTACCGAGAGTAACAGAACTCTCAATAAGACAAGGAAGGCGCGAAATTCTCGTGCAATAGAGAATATGCATCACTGAGGTGATAAAGCACGTGCAACTGGCACGACAAAACAAGAAAATCCACCCACAGACAAACAATTGTAGAAAAAGGTAAAGGTGTGATTTTATATAGCGACTTTCCATCATTGATCGGTGCTCAAACCGCTTTAAACTTTACCCCCTGATCACTGGGCATCTTGATCAATCCTCACTGGTACTTCACAACAAACATAGTGACAGGCATTTAAGACGCACACAGTCAGGTACCAGCACGAACTCCGCTCCCTGGGGAGTATTTGAACCCGATGCTGGCGCTTGGCCGCATTCAAGGGTTAATCGCACTACATTTTGCCAACATTGCCCTCACAGGTACCCGGTTTCACTCCTGGGTGGGGAGAAGCAATGCGAGTTAAGCATCTTGCTCAAGGATGCAACTCTGGGAACCGCGCAGCTTCGAATGCCGTACCCACTGGCCGCAAGCGACCGTACGTCCAGCGCGCTAACCACTCGGCCACAGAGACCCACAATACCATGCTCAGCTGAAATTTAATTATTAGATGAACGATGGAGTTTCACGGCCTATCACACTTTGCAAGTACAATTAGCATAACTACTACAATCAAAGCAAATGCAAAATTAATGTACAGCGTAGGGAAACTACTAACCAACAGTACAAACGAAACGAGTCGTGACAATGAGCATGTTCGTGATGGAAAATACTTGACCGCAAGTGGTAGAAGCACATATCTTTGCATTGAAGTACACTGTCTTAACCGTATTGACTAGATCATTGATCTTGTGTTTGAAAGAACAACAAATTTCTTTGTGAACAGCCAAACAAGAACGCAGCCACTGTCGCTCAGCTTGGCGCTTTTTCTGCTTCAAAGCAAGGAGTTTGGCATTCAGCGTGGCTGAGACTGTCAATACAGTCTCAGCAACAGGTTGGTCACGTGATAGCCTTAATTCTTCCATAACATGCATACCACCGTTCGGAACACAGTCTCGGCCATGCTGAATGGCATACAACATCGTTGAGTGTATTCCTCCGCTTGTTGTGATACACACGGATACTGGCAGCCATCTTTTCGCCAATTCGTTTTCTAAACATCGATTTCCCATAAATGTAAGACTTGTATGCGGTAAAATTCGAATCACAAGAGTGTAATAGTGTGAACTCTACTTGTTATAAGGACTTTGAATACAACAGCAACAATTATACTTCATCGTGCGAGTAAGGCAACCAATCCCGTCTGCATAATGATAATCGTTTGGACCTATGGCTATACACCCAGAAACCCGCTGAGTGCTTTTACTGATGAGGAATCATTAATTCAATGTATGCTTAGAAGGATTAAACTTAGAAAAACTGCTTCTGAGCTCTCCGATGATATCGAACTTCGGAATCGGACGGATTCCTACAGAAGAAACTTCACTCGATCAACGTTCAACACAGACAACAGTGAGTAAAATCTTAGTTCTAGATGCATGGTGTGTTGTGTTTGGATAATTCAGTCATTTCAGACTGGACTGTGGGGAGGTGGGAGGTGTTCAGACGAGCATCTTGATCTCCCCTTCCCGCACACCCTTCCCTCCTTTTTCCCTATATCCACCGATTTTCAGTTAGCAACGGAATGTAGGTTAAATCACTTACCATCAGTCGATACACGAATGATCGAAGTGTGGACTTCAGCAGCTATAGTCAAACAGTGTGAAGGTAGTTAGACCACAGGTTCCGGCCAGAAAGCATTTACTGGCGAGAGTATAACCATAGATTCACGTCACCAGCCCGGAGCGATAGGAATCTTTTTCGCTTGTTTATACTACTATTACTAGTTCCAAAGATTGTGTATACACGTGTATACACAAAATCGCACGTGCTCAAGGCAGTTGGCAACCTTATAGACACGTTCGCGCTAAAAGTATTTCTCAAATGGTTTCCTGAAAATCTCATAGATTAGTTTTATTAGAACACTAAATTTGTGTTTATCTATCGGGATAAATAATTGGAGTGAAATAGAATCGTATCTTTTTACTCTCGATGGTCAATTGATCATGTTGAATTTTGATTGGTAAAACCATTGGAATGTGGAGCCGAAGTCACGTGACCAACCTGTATCAGAGATACTATCTCTGTGTTCAGAATGGGAGTTCGGCAGCGATGGTGCTATACCACGGGGTGGAGCGACGCCGAGGGACCTTGCGCTGCGCTGCTGGGGCATGACTGTCAAGGACAGAGCGAAGGTGATCACACAACTGGTCAGCGGATGGCGCGAGTGACGCAGCAGCCAGAGCAGCCACATCATGTGTGTGTGTGTCTGTGTGTGTGTGTGTGTGTGTGTGTGTGTGTGTGTGTGTGTGTGTGTGTGTGTGGTGTTTGTGTGTGTGTGTGTGTATGTGTGTGTGTGTGTATGTGTGTGTGTGTGTGTGCGTGTGTGCGTGTCTGTGTGTGTAGCTCGTTTCAGGTGGAATTCAACAGAAGAGTTAAAGCTGGCATGAATCACGTGGAAATGGTTTCTTTCTGGTGTCTCCGCTAGTGCCGTGCGGCATTAATCAGTCTGTGAATTACCGCTGAATCCGCGTATTCTTGTGCGGGGTTCTTTGCGGAATGAAGGACAAAAAATGGAACGAAAAACTCAGCCGCACTGCACTATATCATTGCTGTGTGAACTTTACGGTATATTCATAGCCCCCATTATTCTACACTAATTATTCACTTTAAACTAAGTGAATTTCTGACATGGCTTAATCTTGCATTTGTGTGCTTGAACCAGAACGTGAAAGATAGGCGGACTTTTCACATCTGTAACCAAATCAGGAGCCCGAACTGAAACATCAACAAGTAAACACCATTTTCAGATGTGCTGTAAAACAAAGTTGTTACGATTCATGATTGTGCAATGCAGCATAAAATATAAAGTAATCGGTTTCTAAAATGTCAAAGATGGCCCGGGAATGATGTGTGAGACATTTCGGTGCAAAGAATACCTCAACGTAACTCCCCTTAAGTAACAGGCTAGCAAACTTCAAGTTTTCCCCCCCCCCAAAGTTAGGAAGTTTCTGTTACTTTTGTTGCAGCAGATATGTTTTTCTTGGGAAGATCAAGTGCAAAAATGTTGCGATGACCTGTTTGCACAATATTTGCCAATTGGCAATGAGGTGCAGACTCCCAGACTCAACTGAATAGGCCTCATCAGCGCTTCCCGGCCGAAACGGTTCTCAAGATGGTAACTGGAACTGGAAGCAGCGTGCACGTCGAAAACGCGCCCTCCTACCCTTTCCCCCTCTCCAAGAGGATGCTGGGAAAGGTCCGCTCTTCTGTCGGGGTCCTGACTAAATGGAGAGGTCCTCTACAAGGGAGGTAACTGCGTTAGCGGCTCGTTTATGGTCTTTCGGACACGGGCGTCCAAATTGAGACCTCGACCTCGTAAAAACAGCGACCACGAAATCGCGTTAGGCCTCGATCCGCGGGTAGTGTTGGAGCGACCTAATCGAATTCTAGCTGTTTTCGCCCCGTCTCTCGCTAGAGTGACCATGTAACCGCCAGTTCCCACTCCCGTCCCGCTCGGCAAGATTGACGCTTCGGCCACACCAAAGCGAATGGGTTGTCGCACAGAGACGGTTGTTCAGTGGGAGACAGTGAAGTCTTAATAGTTAGAATATTTTCAAATATATTTGAACAAACTGGAAGTTCTACTCTCGCTTTTCGTTCTAAAGATTTGCCAAGACTTGGCGAAATAGTTGTCGAATTGTTGCCGAATGTTTGCTAATAAGTAATTTGCCAAGACTTGGTGAGTATTAGCCAATATTTATTTATCAATTAAGAATAGGCTTACGGCCAAGCTTGGAGAGAATGCTGTATAAACTTTGGCGGATTGTATGATGGAAAAAGTTTAGACTTGCCAGTCGAGGTACGAGCTGCTATTGCAGAATGACGTCTTGAAACTGTTGAGTGTCTCGGTGGAAGTTCGATTATGAGGGGAAGACTCCATGTACTGGACCAGTGGGAAGTTGCTCTAAAAGGGATGAAACGCAAAGGAGGCTCATGTTTTTCGTAGCGGTTTTTTCTTCTTCTGGTCTTAAATAGCGGTGGAGAGAACACTGCGGCAACATATCTTGAAACCTCATTTCTTGAGACAGTTTAGATTCACATCATTAAGATTTCCCCTACTGGTGGCAACAATTTACAGGAATATTTCAAATGAGTTCTTCATTTAGTTACCATTTTGACTGAAGGTCGGTTGGGAAAAAATCCTATGATGAATAGCTGTTAAGACAAATAAAAAAGTAATGGTTAAATTATAAAGATTATAGTGGGTAGGTAGGTCTGGCTTTTATTAATTTTTTATATAAAGGAGGCCAAATTGAGACTGCGGACCTCTGTGTGTGAACGTGTACGTGTGTTTGAAGAAATGTCATGTGTACCGTATATTAATCCGAACGTAGATCAACATTTCTCTGCTGAAAACGCTTTTTTGCTTACTGAGTGCCCATTGGGAAGATGGAACATCACACAGTTTGCTATTTATCGTCGATATTTTCTCGCTATCCTATTTTTCCAATCTTAAAAATGTGTAGGGTCTGCAGGAAAAAATAGGTTTGGTCGGGTCCCCGTAAATACAACTTTCTTTTTGTTTACATGTGTGTTTTTCCAGCTGATCCATTAATGTATTTGCCTTGGCAAGTCCTGAATTGTTTGGCATAATTGTATCCAACGTTGCCCTCCTCACTTATAATATTATAGTGTGTCCTAAACGAGAACGAAAGCTAATTGTCCGAAGTTGATGCGGAATTTGAAGAGCATGTCAGGAAACAACAACAACAATAACCGCAACAACAACAACACAATGAATCAACAGTTCCTTGAAACGTGCTCGGCCTTTAAAAAAAGTTGCGTCTAAATAGTATTGGTATCTATTCATGTAGAATGTCGTCGTCGTCATTCTCGTCATCGTCGTACTTTTTGTAAAACATTATTTCCGAAGATGCTTGCATCTAAAATTATGAAAACTTGTTCGGTTGCTGGAGCATTGGTGCGACCTCGCTTTAGCTGTGAAGTCGTATTGTTGGGCTCCCTTCCAGGGGATGGCCTACGGTCAGTTTGAGGATTACTTTGAGGCCCATGACCCTGTGATTGACTCACGCTAAATCCACTGCACATCTTGAGGAATTTGCACTCTAGGGGAGCACAGTTACCTCCGAGGAGGTAATAGGTTTGGGCGTTCGTGGAAATGCGGAGTGTTGATCCTGTTTTGAAATGGTTCTCTCCACTCCGATGTGGATTGAGGATAAGCCGGGTACCGGCACCAGCTCCTCTCCCTGGGGAGCATTCCCACCCGATGCTGGCTCATGGCCGCATACAAGGGTTGATCGCACCACAGTGTGCCATCACTGTCCTCACAGGTGCCCGGTTTTACTCCTGGGTGGGTTTTTAGTGACAGATTGATCACAGACCCAGCATTCAGGAAGTTCAGTATTTATATCTATATATATTTGCACATGTGTATATATGTGTGTGTACATTTCTCTCTCTCTCTCTCTCTCTCTCTCTCTCTCTCTCTCTCTCTCTCTCTCTCTCTCTCTCTCTCCCTCTCGCTCCCTCTCTCTCTCTCTCTCTCTCTCTCTCTCTCTCTCTCTCTCTCTCTCTCTCTCTCTCTCTCTCACACACACACACACACACACACACGCACATATATATATATATATATATATATATATATATATATATATATATATATATATGTGTGTGTGTGTGTGTGTGTGTGTGTGTGTTGGTTGGTTGGTTGGTTGGTTGGTTGGTTGATCGATTCATTGATTGATACCTGCATTTACGTCATAATTTGCATACGTGCAGTCTGTGCACCAGAGTAACATATGGCGGGAGCCGCTGGATGCCAGCCTCTGAGCTGGAGCCCCTGGCCGCTGGACTGTGGGGGCCTGCTCCAGTAGCTCAGCCAGGGGCCTGCTCCAGTAGCTCAGCCAGGGGCCTGCTCCAGTAGCTCAGCCAGGGGCCTGCTCCAGTAGCTCAGCCAGGGGCCTGCTCCAGTAGCTCAGCCAGGGACCTGCTCCAGTAGCTCAGCCAGGGGCCTGCTCCAGTAGCTCAGCCAGGGGCAGCCCCAGGCAGATAAAGGGGCTACCAGAGGCGAGGGCATCGGGACAGGGTCAGATCATTCACATCCAAGCCAACTCACGCCCAACAGTAACTCGGTCACTCGACTCCATATCCAATTCCAGGAAAGTTACTACACACATATAGCATTCAAGCAGAAAGTCCACACCTATTAGTGACGTGGTTCTATCCCTGGAACGGAAGAATTGTGGGTTTAAATGAATATTTTGACAAGACCTATCACTCACTCACGATTTCTTCTGGCACGAAAGTCTTCTTATGAAGCACTTTTAACTGCCTCTGACCGGAGATCCCACAGAAATAAATTTGCCTTTCTTTCATTTCAGACTGTGCAGAAGTCCTATGTTGTTGATACACAGTATTCTACAAAGACAGCTATTTCAATAATTCTGTGTGGATCTGCTTTCAGCCTACGTGTACGCGATGCTCAGACCTGGACAGAGACCACAGCAAAAACCCCAACACAAGCACAAGAAGAGGAAAAAAAGAGAATCAGAAGGGTAGGTCTAAAAAAATGTGCATGTTGACATGACATAGAGGTAGGTGGTTGCACAACTGATTGAAGGTGCATAAAACTGTCAATCACACATTATGCTATCAGAGGGCCTCTGGAGGATGGGGAAAAGTGTCTTGAGGTCAAGAGAGAATGCTGGTCACTGTTGCCAACTACGTGGGTTACCAGTCGCCACGAGTGAAACATCACTACGACCAGGGGGCAAGGTATTTTAGTGGATGTTGGATGTCCCAGACTGCAAATACGTTGACTTGACCGCTTCAGCTACTATGCTGATGCGAAACTGGAAACATATAATATAGGGACATTGTGTCTTTAAAAATGCTGCTGCAACAATATCATTGACAGCAACAACAACAAATACAGGCGTATCAGCTGCAACGACTACATCAGCATCATTGTTATCATAATCATCATCATCACCATCATCATCAGCAGCAGCAGCAGCAGCATCATCATCATCATCATCAACATCACCACCACCACCACCACCACCACCATCATTATCATCATCATCATCATCATCATCATCATCATCATCTTCATCATCGTCATCATCACCACCACCACCATCACTACCACCACCACCACCACCACCACCACCACCACCACCACCACCACCACCACCACCACCACCTACACCACCACCACCACCACCACCACATAACCACCGCCACCACCACCACCAACATCACCACCATTCTAACCACTACCACCACTACCACCACCACCACCACAGCCGCCATCACTGCCACCACCACTACTACTACCACCACCACCACCACCACCACAACCGACACCACCACCACCACCACCACCACCACCACCACAACCGACACCACCACCACCACAACCACCACCATAACCCCCACCACCACCGCCACCGCCACCACCGTCACCACCACTACCGCTACCGCTGCCACCAGTATCAGCAGCTACTGCAGCAGCAGCAGCTACAACATCTTCTGTTATTTACTTTTGGGTGCTCCAGATAAATTTATCACAGTCTCAGACGTGCTGATGCCATGGAATGAATGGTGGAGGGGGCGTAGAGGCGGGGATG
>JAWQFJ010000289.1:97500-100000 GCA_034096865.1 Theodoxus fluviatilis | reverse complement strand
GGATGATGGGAGTGGGGATGGGAGTGAGGGTAGTGGGAATGGGGGTGAGGGTAGTGGGGATGGGGGTGAGGGCAGTGGGGATGGAGGTGAGGGCAGTGGGGATGGGGATGAGGACAGTGGGGATGGGGATAATGGGAGTGGGGATGGGGGTGAGTACAGTTGAAATGGGGGTCATAGGAGTGGGGATAGGGGGTGAGGACAGTGGGGATGGGGGTGAGGACAGTAAGGATGGGCGTGAGGGGAGTGGGGTGGGGGTGGGGATAGTGGGGAAAGGGGTGAGGGGAGTGGGGATGGGGGTGAGGACAGTGGGGATGGGAGTGAGGGGAGTGAGGATGGGGGTGAGGATAGTGGGAATGGGTATGAGGACAGTGGGGATAGGGACGAAAGCAGTGGGGATGGAGGTGAGGGGAGTGGGGATGGGGATGAGGACAGTTGGGATGGGAGTGAGGGGAGTAGGGATGGGGGTGAGGGGAGTAAGGATGGGGGTGAGGGCACTGGGGATGGGGGAGAGGGGAGTAGGGGATTGGGGTGAAGGGTAGTAGCGGATGGGGGTAAGGACAGTGGGGATGAGGTGAGTGAGGAAGGGTGGGCAGTGGGGATGGGGGTGAGGACAGTGGGGATGGGGGTGACAGCGGGAAGGTGGGGAAGTGGGGAGGGGTGAGGACAGTGGGGATGAGGGGTGAGGGAGTTGGGATGGGGTGAGGAAGTTGGGATGGGGGTGAGGACAGTGGGGGAAGGGGGTGAGGGAAGTGGGGATGGGGGTGAGGGGAGTTGGGATGGGGGTGAGGGCAGTGGGGATGGGGGTGAGTGCAGTGGGGATAGGGGTGAGGACAGTGGGGATGGGTGTGAGGGCAGTGGGGATGGGGGTGAGGGGAGTGAGAATTTGGGAGAGGGGAGTATGGATGGGAGTGAGGGGAGTGGGAATGGGGGTGAGGACAGTGGGGCTGGGGGTGAGGGTAGTGGGGATGGGGGTGACGGGAGTTGGGCTGGGGGTGAGGGGAGGGGGGATGGGAGTGAGGGCAGTGGGGATAGGGGTGAGGACAGTGGGGATGGGGGTGAGGGCAGTGGGGACGGTGGTGAGTGGAGTTGGGATGGGGGTGATTACAGTGGGTATTGGGGTAAGCGGAGTGTTGATTGTTGTGACTTGAGTGGGGATGGGGGTGAGGGAAGTTGGGATGGGGATGACGGCAGTGGGGATGGGGGTCAGGGGAGTGGGGATTGGGGTGAGGACAGTGGGAATGGGGGTGAGGGGAGTGGGATAGGGAGTGAAGACAGTGGGGATGGGGATGAGGACAGTGGGAATGGGGGTGAGTGCAGTGGGGATGGGGGTGAGGGCAGTGGGGATGGGGGTAAGGGGTGTGGGGATTAGGGTGAGGGGAGTGGGGATGGGGGTGAGGGCAGTGGGGATGGGAGTAAGGGGAGTGGGGATGGGGGTGAGGGCAGTGGGGATGGGGGTGAGGGGAGTGGGGATGGGGGTTAGGACAGGGGGGATGGGGGTTAGGGGAGTGGGGATGGGGGTGAGGGCAGTGGGGATGGGAGTGAGGGGAGTGGGGATGGGGGTGAGGACAGTGGGGGGAGGGGTAAGGGGAGTGGGGATGGGGTTGAGGACAGTGGGGATGGGGGTGAGGGCAGTGGGGATGGGGGTGATAGCAGTGGGGATGGGGGTGGGGACAGCGGGAATGGGGGTTGATGGCAGTGGGGATGGGGGTGAGGACAGTGAGGATAGGGGTGATGGGAGTAGGGATGGGGGTGAGGACAGTGGGGATGGGGGTAGGGGAGTGGGGATGAGAGTGAGGGGAGTAGGGATGGGTGGTGAGGACAGTGGGGATACGGGTAAAGGGAGTGGGGCTGGGGGTGAGGGGAGTGTGGCTGGGGCTGATGGGAGTGGGGATGGGGGTGATGGGAGTGGGGATGGGGGTGATTTGAGTGGGAGTGGAGGTGAGTGGAGTGAAGATGGGGGTAATAACGTGGGGATGGGGATGAGGGTAGTGGGGATGAGGTGATGGGAGTGGAGATGGGATTGAGGGGAGTGGCGATGGGGGTGAGGGGAGTTGGGTGTGGGGTTCGGACAGTGGGGATGGAGGTGAGGGGAGTGGTAATGGGGTTGAGGGGCATGGGGATGGGGTAGAGAGGCATGTGGATGGGGGCAGTGGGGATTGGGCTGAAGTCAGTGGGGATGGGGGTGAGGCATGGAAGAGGAGTCCACTGCAATTTGACAATCCCACAGATAACTCTGAAGAACAGGCACGAGACGTGGTTGGAGTCTATTTTTAGTGGATGAGAGGAGGGGTCAAGGGAGCATACGCAGAGGCATAAAAGGTTGTATATTTAGGAATATCCAAATTCTTGGGTGTTAGGGGTGTTGGAAGCAGAGTTGGAGGAGTGCTGGAAACAATGGGATGGGAAGAGGGTCGTTGGTGACGGTGAAGCGTAGCGGATGGTTCTGCGCATATCCATGAGCCGGAAGTGACAACACGTTCTTGCTATAGTCCGGCCGCGT
>JAWQFJ010000289.1:27500-92500 GCA_034096865.1 Theodoxus fluviatilis | reverse complement strand
GCTAGTAGAAACTATCTGATTGGCTGATCGACTGCTTGCATGTCTGCAATGGCCGAAGAAGAGTTCACCAGGGGTCATATGGTAATTAGCAGCGCAGCCATGATGGTAGGTTGCATAACTTTCGGTGCTATATGTTGGGGTATGTTTCGGATCTGTGTTGAGGAGTGATTATCGCTAGATCGTGGCAAAAGAATGGCAGTAAAGCATGCAAAATGTTTAATTAGATTAAAAAAACTAATCGAAAATAGTCATAATAGACTATTGTAACGTATACTTTCTGCACAAAACCCACAGAAAATAAGTAAACAAACCACACCGTACGTACCTAGCAGACGAACACGATCGAACCGTAGCCACTACGCCAGCAGACGATCGAGCTAGTGTGATATAATGTTTCATGTAAAGCTCGAATGAGTGGCAGCAGATAACTGTTTAGTTCTGGCTTGAATTGACTATTTCGTTTCCCTGGTCAGGCGAGGACAGAAAATTCACGATCAGAGTCGATGAGTGCATGATCAACTTGCCCGCATTCGGCGTAATGTAACGTGTAAGATTATGACAAGAAAATGGCATTAAAGCACAAAACAAAGTTTCACGACAACTAAATTCACCAATTATATTAATAACTGACCATTTTTACACCTACAGCTAGTGCTCAAACCTTACAAAGCAAACAAAACATACTGCGGGGAGTGTCCCGGTCACGCATCAAAACTCAGTGCACGAGTGATCGTTTCGCTTTTCTCTTATTTGTTTATCTGCTCCGACATGGTAAGCTGGCTGTGCCAAGAAACCAACATCTAAAATAATTAGAGTTAGTTGATACATTTTTCTTTCTAAGGTAATGTCCGTGAGGAAGAAAACGCGTTACGTTGACTTTCGCAAGCCCGATGCCTGTCGATTTTACCTCAACAAAATTGAGGTGATCGGCGGGCTCGATCCATACCAGCTGACGCTCCCTGTGGGTTAGGGGGGTAAGAATTGACCCACCGCGTCTCCCTTCGCGATTCGTAAGAGGCGAATAACTAGGTACATCGTGACTTGATTTGCGCTGACTCGGAACTATTCTAGTGGTTTTTGTGCTCGGTGGCCTTACGTAGCCTACAAAGGCTGATAAGCCGTAAAACTCCATCCATCCATCCACCATCCATCCATCCATACCAGCTGACGAAGGACCAACTTGATCCGGAATTGAGGAACACTCCGCCAACGAGTGCCATGGACATATTTAATTGTTGTACTCGGAACATCGGCGTACACGTTGGAAGAGTTAAAGAATTATAGGTCTTTGGAAGTCTATCGATTCTTCGTAGCAGGATTCGTGGGAGATGTCTGCTGATTCTCGCCGGGTGTTTGTCTCGAAAGGTCAGATCTATTCTGTAAATCTTCTTTTTCCATCCTCTTCGTCTAGCTTCGGTCACCCTTTGCACAATCGGACCTTGATTGGTTTTCTCTGATGGTATAAAGTAGTAGGAGCGTTTGACTCCTCTTAATTTGTCTTTTTGTTGGTTGTTAAAACAATTTTTCACGCAGCAAGAAGTCGGCATGGCTGCACGTCTCCCGTAGCACAGCTTAGCAGACAGCGCTCGCCTCCTACCAACATGGCTGAAAGCACGTGGCTTCTACAAATAACTCCGGAAGTGACGACAACGCGTCTCCCGGCCTATTAGATTCTAATTTTTGTATGAGTTATGATCAACTAGTCTTGCTTTGAGGTAAATTTGGCGGCAGACATTCATAAGCACCTGATTTTGTCATTTTCTTGGTCAAGTTATGATATGTCATGTCGTGTCGTGGTAGTCACATGCGATTCATGGCTGACCAGTTGCAAATTTCACCAAAATGGAGAACGCTGCCCGAACTCGGAAGTCTTTCAAAGCTTTCATTTGATCAGATCAGAGGGAGAGGTAAAAATTTAATAAGACGAAAAAGAAGTTATGAAAATGTAAATAGTAAACAAGTCACAAACATGAAATGTCGACATTTTCAGAGAAAAGTTAAGTGTATTGTTTGCTGAAAGCAGAATAAGTGTCAAACGTGAGTTTTTTTAAAGGTATACAAAAAAGACTGAATGAAACCAGACACACACCTCCACCCCCAACTCCCTCACCCCACCCAAGATCAGTTGGCCTGACAAATAAGTTCAAACTCTCTATACACTCAAATTCACAGATCTAAAATATTCTTTTGATTCTCTGCATACATTTTGCTGAAATATTTCCTTTTCACTTTCTCATGGGTATGCGTGATAAAACCGGACATTCAATATGCTTTTACTCTTCAAAAGATAAAATTTGGGGGGCTCCCTTTTCATGAGAAACTGTTCTGTATTCCCTTTTCAACTTAATTAACTTAACCGCCGAAATATTCAAAAGATCAAAAGACACTCTGCAATCGAAAGCTACGGCTTTTTTTCTCTCCACTTTTCTTATCTTGCATCCCCAGATTTCAGCTTGAGTGAATGATGCCTTGTCAACAGCCTCTTCACAACAACCACCACAAACCGCATCTACTTCCGACCACAGCAACTGGACAGCTTACCGAAGCAGCGTTAAGGGTGTGAGACGGACAAGTGACAAAATAGCTTATTAAAGACTGGCTGCCCCGATAACGCCTTGCTCAAACCTCAGAAGGCGACAGATTATGTCTTAATCTTTGACGGCATTATGTCGCATTTTCCACGGGGAGGGAGGCACGGAGAGCACATGCGAGGGAGGTAGGGCCTCAGGCATTCGGATTACAGCAGAAAGTGGCAGCTGACAATAGGGTCAAATCCCCAGGAGAAAAGTAGTACATCTCCGAGCGCGTGCTGGCTGATTGGCGGTAGGCGGGTGAAACACATGATGGACGCGATTTAGCAAAGCAGGCGAAGAGACCCTACCCTCCATGGACAATGGAGGCTGGACATGGGCACGAGTGATGCGAGGGAGGGGCCGGACACGGAGTAGGTTCTTAGAGGACTTAATTAACTAGCGCCCCTTCCGCAATCCCCTGGTGAGAAGCACTTGGACAAAGACCCCCTAGCCGTCCCCCTGGTGAGAAGCAATTGGATAAAGACCCCCTAGCCGTCCCCCTGACACTCCGAGCATCCCCCCAGTTCTTGACACAGGTATTCTTCGATACAAAATGATTCCGAGAAGTGTTTTTCGTCTATCAAAGCATGGAAAAAGTCCATAAAAAAAACCAATAGCTTCTTGAATTAATAACAAAGAAAGAAAAAAAATGAAAAGAAAGAAAGAAAAACAGAAAGAAAGAAAGACAGAAAGAAAGACAGAAAGAAAGAATAAAAGAAAGAAAGAAAGAAAGAAAAAGAAAGAAAAATAAAAAAGCAGTCGATGCTTTTAAAGTGTAATCATTCAATAAGAGGGAAAACACGAGAATATCGTATTAATTTTTGTCTAATAAAGTAATAGTCGCGCCGGGCGCGTGAATATTTGCCGAGGGGGCGCGTGTATTTGCGTCCACATCACCCACCGTTTTCACTGAACACAGCTATGCAGAAGGATGAGGAAAGTAAGTCACCAATCAAAGAGCTTTATAAAAACTCTATACGGGAGTGAAGATTATCTCTTCCTGGCCGAAAATACTGACGAGTCCGACGTTGAGTTCGAGGGATTTTCCGAGATGGAAGTGCAACTGGTGGAGGACAGCTCTGGAAAACCAGCGCTCCATTGAGCTCACAGGCAGCGACGACGGCACTGACGGTTCTCTGGAGACTTCTTACGATGACTACGACAGCCCTGGCCATTGGAGCGCCCACCCTGAATCACGAGCGGACACGAGCCGACAGCTTAAAATCAACTTTTATCATATCTTTTGGGGGGTTTTCCATTCTGATTATACTCTAATTATATTTACTTACTTATATTTACGATTTTATGCAATTTATCCATGCGGCTAAACACATCGTCTGCAACTCGCACCCGCCACTCCGCCTGACTGACTTATCACGCCCGGGGAGTTATGCTAAGATCCGACCGCGTTAATGTATCTGCGTTTTGTGACAAACGTCTTGCTCGGCGGTACTGTACTCCATGCACCTTAACGGTCCGCGTGATTCGGGTGTAATCTTAAGCTAAACGACGTTCCGAATGTTTCCGAATTCGACCATTTCAGCAGCGCCAATAAACGTCACGTGACACGAACCGGCCAATCAGAAGCGGTGACGCCGGGAGTGGTTAGCTGTGTTTAGCCGCATGGATAAATTGCATAAAATCGTAAATAAGTAAGTAAATATAATTAGAGTATAATCAGAATGGAAAACCCCCCAAAAGATATGATAAAAGTTGATTTTAAGCTGTCTGCTCGTGTCCGCTCGTGTCGGCTCGTGTCCGCTCGTGTCGGCTCGTGTCCGCTCGTTATTCAGGGTGGTCCTTAAGTGTCAGCAAAGACCCTCTACAATAAGATGGTTCATCCGGTCACTTCCGGCGAAATTAGGGTCACGCGCGCCACCAAGCGGAAACGGTGACGCTCGAGTCAAGGAAGACAACTTCAACATACCGCGCCAGCATAACAATTTACAGTGGATCGTGGAATCCTCTTATTGTGAACTTCAATTGAGGGACAGGAAAAAATTTTCACACTAAGCGGAATGTCACATTAAGAGGGTTGATTTCAGTCATACAATGAACTGAAGGGAAATTAAAAGGTTGTGGCTATTTCAGACACTGACTATAGAGCGAGCGCACTGCTTAATATTACATTACTCGTTCGTCGTACCTCGAGCTTTTTCTGAACTCATCTATGCGTGTCCACAGAAGTCGTAGTCGTGATTAACCGGTCAAAAATGTCGACCACGAAGAAGAAATCAAGGAGGTGACCATTGCAGTGCGAATAACTGTGTTAACTCGCGCTATGCGTGTCCACAGAAGTCGTTTTTTCGTTTTCCGTGGAAAAATAAAGAGAGGTAAGTAATGATTATATAAATGTGTTTTGAGCTAAGCGCAATAAAATACAGAACTTGAAGTGTAATCTAAATCTGCTGAACTGGTGGAGGAAGCTTGTGGCTTTTGCTTTTGTAGGTGTGCCGATATTTGTTTTCGAAAATCTGCTGATTTAGTCACGTCAGCACCTCAGTCTTATTCAGCAGTCTTGATAATGAATGATTCACGTTAGATGATAAATATCGCCTTGAGGCTTGATCACAATTGAGTGATTCTGAATCAGAGTTGAAGAGTTTTGGCAACTGAATTCATACAATTTTTGTTTGCGAAAATGTTGATGAGTATTAAATTAATGATGCATGTGGAATTTATTATAGTGAATAATAGTGGCCAAAACATTTCATCGCAATGAATAAACGCAACCGATCATAGCAGGAATGAAAAAAAGGTCATAAAGATAAACAAAACTTACAAACACTATGCCGGAAAGCTAGCATAATAAAATGCAAGCACGTAGGTTTTACAAACATGACAGTTGACACATGGCAACTCGCTTTGTGGAGATGAGCATTATTGAAGTTGAAAACTAGTTATGTAGTTTTCTATTAAATTTGTTGATACAGTGGAGTCCACTTATAGTGAACTCTGTTATTGTGGTTTTCCTGTTATTGTGAACAGTTTTTAATTTGGTTGTCTATTTGCACGTGACCGTGTATCTAGTGCCCAGGCTATTTGCACGTGAATGTGTATCTAGTGACCATGCAGGCTGTTTACACGGCAAGTTATTTTCACCGCAAGCAATACGGAAATCATGAAATCTGCATTTTTTTTGCTTACAATATCTGTTTGTGTTTCCCTACTACAGTAGATCTATGCAATTCTATAGTAATAAACATAAAATTACACGGCATGAGCCATGACCGTACTCAGTAAATCCTTCTATCTCGCTTCTATCGCATCGAGCGGCTCGGCCAGCAAAAGTAGGCCTACAGATACTGTGTTTACTTCCTCATTATTCGGGAATGGCTTCTTTGAAAGTTAGTTGGAGTAAGGTTTTCATGTTTGTCTGATTTAAAATCTCGCATAAAAATTGTCCAAGATGAGTTCAGAAAAAGCTCGAGGTACGACGAACGACTAATGTAATATTAAGCAGTGCGCTCGCTCTATAGTCAGTGTCTGAAATAGCCACAACCTTTTAATTTCCCTTCAGTTCATTGTATGACTGAAATCAACCCTCTTAATGTGACATTCCGCTTAGTGTGAAAATTTTTTCCTGTCCCTCAATTGAAGTCCACAATAAGAGGATTCCACGATCCACTGTAAATTGTTATGCTGACGCGGTATGTTGAAGTTGTCTTCCTTGACTCGAGCGTCACCGTTTCCGCTTGGGGCGCCACGGTCGGCTCCGTCATCATGTTTTATATAGGCCGAGTGCCGGATGAACCATCTTATTGTATAGGGTCTTTGGTGTCAGTGCTTTCATTTACCAGGCGGGAAAGAGGCGGGAATGGCAAGGGGAGATGGGGGGCGCGTTTATTAGGGGTGGCGCGACGACTAGACAATATACGGTATATTAGGGGGGGGGGGGGGGGGGGGGAGGAAGGAGAGATGGTGACAGCCAACCAGGAAAAAGTGTGTGTGTGTGTGTGTTTGTTTTTCCATTGATGGAAACAGCGCAGCAACACCAATGGCAACCGTCGTAGTACCCTAGAAAGAAACGACGCGACATCCAAATAAGGAAATGTCGAAATAGATCTAGGACCTACTGAACGAATGTTCCCTTTCCCGCCTTGCGCACCCAGGACAGAGGCAAAACAAGGTGGCGTCACATATTTGGGGCTGGGCGTCTTCGCACATCACTTTGATTCAGAGCAACAACCCAAAGCGCGAACAATCTGTGGGAAGCTTGTGGTTGCACAGCCTTCGCCTCAAGGCAAGGAACAGGAAGAGAAGGTGCCTTCCTGCACGCCGGAGAAATCTAGAGATTGAACTCAAGGCTGCACTGAGCTTTCACGACAGGAGAGCAAACCATGCAGAAATGACGCCGACAATAGCATCCAACCATTTGAGAGGACTAGCCCATTCTAGATCAGCAGATACCTAATTAACCCCTTTCACACCAGTTCATTACATAATCTGTTTTAAGTCACGGTGGATGTTGAACGTATGGTACGAAGAACACAAATTACTTATCACAACAATTAAGACCTTCGGTACGAGTGCGCAGAGATAATTAACGGTATAAGAGACAGTGGTAACGCTGCGAAATTTTACATAACAGAAGACATGCTTGAACTCCCTTGAGTCAGGTGACCACAGACTTGTTTGCGATATTTTAAAAAAGGAAGAAAATTATGCGGAGAGGAATACAATAACTATCAACACTGCCGTGAAAAGAACCCTATGGATAAGTGCCATGATAGATAAGATGCACCAAATAACACCAGTCATTATGCAAGCAAAAACCTGGTTTTCCTTACAACAGAACACTCCCATGCAGCACTATGTAATCGTTTGACACAACAGAGCAGAACGCAGTCGGTCTCTCCTGTACAGACGTAGATTCCAGGGCACAAGTGGCAAGTGTGAGGGATGAGCCGGAGAATCGAGATGACAGCAAGTGAATCTCTCTTCGGACAGACAACTGCAAAAATGTGTCTTCTAGGTAGCACCCAAAGCATCTGCGTGTCCTAGATAACACCCAAAACATCTGCAGAGCCAGATGCTCGCTCTGTGAAGTGTCCAAACTTTTCTTGCTACAGGACTGAATGGTCGTACTGATGAAGTGAGTCTTTGTTTTACACCAAGATGACTCCGTACAAGAATGCGTGCGTACACGTGACGTTTGTGTGTTACGCGTATGTAGTCTGCATGCTTATATCTGAGCAATGAATATTTCGGGGTGGGGGGGGGGGGGGGGGGGGGGGTGGGGGGGTGTGTGTTTGTGACAAACCTGTATTAGCGTAAGTGTGTGAAAGCGATTCGTGTAAATAAATCATGCCATCTTTGTATACTTGTATTCTATATACGTGTGCATGTATCACCAACCCAGTTAATGAAAAAAAGTCCTGTATTCTCACTCTTATTTAGGCAGTGCTCTAGACCGATTTTTCTACCAGTCTTCCTGTTCCTAACTTTTACTGTGCGTTCATGTAACATCTAACATGCTTCTTTTGCTCGAGTGTGTGGTCTACTCACACAGTCAGTTAAAATGACTGTGAAGACAGGCGGTCTGCAACATATACTTCAAGCAGGAGTGAGACGTTGTGCCTAATTGACCACGTTGTCAATCAGCATAAAAAGGTTATCTTCTAACAGTCGCTTGTATTACAAAGACAAATAAAATGAGGTTTCAGAATAACGCTGTGAATCGTTTGCTTTTGTCGTATAATGCACTGTAACGCTATTCACCACTCCAGCCCCCCAACCCATACCGACCTAATTACTGCCTTGGGAAATTGTATGCTAGTTCTTCAGTTTTCCCATTCAAACTCGCCGTTCTAAACCAAACAACCATGCGAGGAGTGCTTGGGGATTGGATTGGATTGGATTGATGGTGTTTTACGGCCTATCAGCCTTTGTAGGCTATGTAAGGCCAGTAAGCACAAACATCACGGTGTCCCTAGTTATTCACCTCTTACGAATCGCGTAGGGAGACGCGGTGGGTCAATTCCTACCCCGAACCCACAGGGGGAGAACGCTTGGGGAACAAGGTTGTCACTTGACCTCAACATTCAGTGCAATAAGGAGGGAAGGTGTGACGGTGAAGTCATTATGGGAATGGCAGCAAGGGGCGAGGAAAGGTGATAGGCCTATGTAAAGCCAAACCCGGAGGATGAAAACGGACACGAGACTACGGCTGGTGCATGTTACACAAGCGACACATTCTGGTGGGAAGACTGCCCTGAACAAAATGGCTGAAGCAGTCAATACGGTTCCAGGTGACCCATCAGCCTGTTTGGAACCAGTCATGTCTGCCGTCCAGAGCAGGCCATGAAAACTTGCATTCAGGAGTCACAGCTCTTCCTAAAGGAAGCTGCAGACACAGACAGCCGACTAAAGAAAACCAGAAAAGAAAGCCACACTGTCAGACTTGGAAAGGGGAATTGGGGTGTGTGGGAGCGGGATCTGGATGTAGTTGTGTATGCCAGATAAGAACATGAATATCAGAGCAAGCAAAGGTCCCACACGTGCACGTGTGATCACGATGAAAGAATGATTTGTGCCTGGAGGTGAAAATACATTTTCAGGAACACTACCACGTCCAGGAGCCAAATATTTCAGCACATGTCAACAGCATTCAGTTCACTGACCCATCTTGTGCTAAAACGACTAACTCGCAAACAACATCGGGGGGTCACTGCACGATTTTGGGAAAAGTTCATTGACTTCTGAACATTTCTCATGACTTTGATAGTCATCCTGAGATTCTATGGACGTTTCTGTTATCTTGTCACATTATGCAACTTTTACAAAAATACAGAAAATTGATAGAAAACCCTTAGCGATGGATAAATGATTGCCGTTTGCTTAAACAGCCACTGCTCTTTGTTTTAACAGTTTACTCAGAACAGTGCTTTCCATCGCAATACTCCATGAGGCCTAAACTTGTTTACTGCTTTCAAGGTTATGCAAGCAATGGTTGCTTAATGTCACCCCCTGCCACTCAAAGGTGATTAAAAACTCTGAATAATCATCATTTATGGGGATGATTAAAACCAAGGTTCCTGTCAACTACGGCTAAACAACATGGGTTAAAAATATAGCACTGCTGCATCCCTTGATTACTGGGGATTAGGCAAGGCTATGGACAGGGAGCAGGGTAGACTCCAGGCTGGGCAACCACAAGGAGCAGCACAGTGCTCCAGTGACAGCTGGGGCATTTCCCACCGGGGGCGGGCTGCCTCTCTCTGTATGAGGGCCATCCATCATCCCTCCCGCCTCCATGATGGGCAATGAAGGCAGATGGAAAGGAAAGGTAAATATAACTGACCTCCCTGCTGGAGTTGCCCTGGCCAAGCCTCACTTCGGTTCATCCTGTGTTGAATGTTTGCAAAGGAGATGGAACCGGCTCTAGACTCAGACAGTTTGGAGTGGGTTTACTTGGGTCTTGCAAAGAGTTTGGAAGGTTAAAAAAAAACAATAAAGTTGACCTGTGCTGAGGGTTTTGGCATTAACCTACTGTTAGGAGCACATTAGATCCGTGATTAATCATGAATAGTATATGTCTGTATCATAGTAGTCGTTTCAGTCAACAGTAAAACAATGGGCATTAGGTAGTTTCAGTGAAAGAATGGTTCACAGCCAAAGACAGTGAATACTGTTTCCTTACTAGTGACACAACAATACCTACCCCCTTAAAAAAAATTTACTTCTATTTCAGAATACAAACTATCCATTGGAAATCATATTAAGTGTCATAATGAATTATTTGAATAAATACCATCAAACATCTGAAACATTACCTAGAGAGTGCCATGGAGTGTTTGATGCACATGACTGGAAATATATCAGATAACTCCAACCTTCAAATGCCTACTCAATCCTCAGGCAATCAAGTTGTGACAAAATTAGGTAAATGCCATTCCCAGCTGGGGTGATCATCAACCATCCCAAATACTTCCTCAAACAAACAAGCAAGGAGCATGCCATCAATCACAGCTTGTGTCAGCCTCTGTGTGCCCGTCCTGTACAGCTTGTCAACCCCGCTTTCCCCAGTCCAGACTCATCTGCACAGTTTCTACTGCTTCAGTGAAGTCTCTACAGGGAAAAACTTCTACACTTGCATGTAGTTCTGACTGTCGAGCTGTCTGTTAACTATCAAGATGATTTAGAGAGGCCACATATGTATGGACTTCATTGTAAGCTATCAACCAAGAGTGTTTGATTTCTAGCCAAACCCTCATGAGAGAAGGCAAAGGTTAGAGTGTCTGGGTGCAGTACTTAAAACCTGACACCTGAATAGCCCACTACTAGAATGAATGATATATAAAACAAGTACTTATCACACATTGTTAGGATTTTCTCCCTTTTTTTACTAACAGATCTTAAAGCGATTGTGTGTGTCACTATGTCAACTGCCTCCAATGTTTACATATATGTACATTATGTTACATAAGTTCAAATTTTAAAGTACTTTTTCTCAAAAGCGGTTTTTCCAGAACTATACTATTTGATTTGTCATAACTTTGTCATTTTTCAAGACACTGTGACAAAATTGGTGTCAAATTAAAGGAAATTCTATGAACTTTCCAACTCTATGTTTTTCAATACCTTGACAAATTTACCTAATCCTGGTTTTGTCAGAACAGGTAATATATTATATTATGGCCAAACATATACCATGACTCATGTTAAAATGAGACCACGAGAATTCATAAGCAATAAATATCATAAGGAGTCAGTAATCAGATATCTGGATGTTCCATCAATGACTGCTGGGTTAGAAACTGGATGAAGCAATGATTCATGTTAAAAGTTAGCATGGGAAGTAACGAATGTGTTTCTTTTTCTGTTACTAAGATCAAATTAAATAAACCTACTCCATCGCACAAGTATTTCCTTGTGTACACACTTGGGCATACAAGCATGCAGAGCCTACCATAACCTTCTATTAAAAAATGGAATAAAGTTAATGACATAAATCATATATACATTGTTTTTTTTGTTTTGTCTGTTTTCATTTTGTGTCAGGGCTTTTGTCACCTTGAAACACATTGCAAGCCACGTCAAATTGGCAAACAGATACACTGCCATGAGAAAGACTTCAGCACGTACTCATGTGTGGCCTCAAACAACAAATGGGGTATGGAAGGGAAAAGAAATCTGGAGACACTGGAGCCTTATTAAAGAGTAAGAAATTCTCTTCAAAGAGCAGTAACATATTGTTACTATTACTATTACTATGACAATGGTATGAAGAATGAAGGATGAAGTATTCAAACTGCATACCTGGAACAATTCTTAGTAGAATGGGCTTTGAACATCAAAGTGGACAACATCAATTGCAAAATGTATTTGAATGTGTGTTAATAAAACACAAAATCCATGGTAGTTGGATATGACATGAAGGTCAAAAGAAGGAAGAGGACATTATCAAAAAGCAGTACTTCTATAAGCTCAAAATAGTATTAATCTGGGAATACAGTGGAACATAAGTTGACAGACAGACTACACATGAATGTGGTATATTTACTAGTATCAGAATCCAAGCTTAGCTATGGAAGAGTGCCTCTAAAATTTCAATGCCTTGAATCTTGGAAAACAACTGCTTATATGGATGTAAAAAGTCATTTTGATAAATAAGATATTAATGTAGATGGTGACAAAATGCCGCACTAATTGGTAAGGCACTACATACTATTGGCGATAAAACAGAATGAGGGACTTACAACCATGTTTTCCACTTCATCAATGATTCGCTGCTTTTCATCCACAAAAACTTTCTCTTTTTCAAGCTCTCGAATCTTCTGTAGATGCAGCTCATCTTGCAGATCCAGTATGGTGTCCTACACAGAGGTGATGGAGTTAGGCAGGCCACAGAGGAGGGAGCAGGGTGGGATCAGAAGTGAAAACGTTGATAAAGGAATGGTAGCATGAACATTATGAAGTATTGGGGAGGAGTGCAGGACAGGGGAGGTAACTCAAGCAAGGGCAGGTTGCATCTTTGAATGAGGAGCTTATAATACCAGCCATGACATAATTTACTTGTAATTACTTCAATAACAATGGAGAATTTAATTGCAGCATTATGAATGAAATTAATTTTAGATATTATAGAGGAAATGCACAACAGATCATGTAGTAAGAGTGAAGAACCTATTATAATGAGAAGGCATACCTCCATAGCATCAACTGCACTTTGGGTTTTCACATCCCTGAAAGCAAGTTCTGAAAAGGAAAAAGGTATTTTTTCATCATTAGCAGAAATGCATATCATAATATTAACATCACAGAAGGACATACGAATGATCAAGATTAAGAATGGGTTTTCTGTTTAGTGAAACTGGATTTCAGAATGCGCCGTTACAGAATCATATAGTCATTTTTCTCAGAGCAGAAATATTGCATCCTAGAGGAAAGCAAAGCAGGACATTACTGATCTTTACTTCACAAGAAGGAAGCATCCGGTGCATTAGCAATTGATCATAGGATCTTGCATCTGAGGAACAGAACAGCAATCAAAGACACATCAGGATGACTACTCCCTCTGTGGGCTGGGCATGGGAATAGACTCACTGTCTCATCATAGGATTTGCAAAAGGCAAGTAACTAGGTAAATCAATACTTGATTAGCTCATATTTGATCAATCTCTGAAGATGTTAGTGACCAACTGCCTTACACTGCCTATAAAGGCTGATAGGTCATACAACTTCATACATTCATACATTCATTCATTCAGGATCACTGCACCAAGACACTGAATTCCAAACCTTCTCTCTCTACGGTCAGGTTGTCCAGCTCCTGGTCACGCTTGGCCAGCTCAGTCAAGAGGAACTTTCGGTCGCCGTCAGTGCAGGTCAGCGCCTGTCGGAACTCATTGCGCAGCTTCTGCTCTCGCAGTGCATGCTCCTTCACCTCCATCTTCAGCCATCGCACCTTAGCCTGCAATGAATGCAAGCACAGCCATCTTCAGCCATCGCACCTTGGCCTGCAATGAATGCAACCACAGCCTTCTTCAGCCATCGCACCTTAGCCTGCAATGAATGCAAGCACAGCCTTCTTCAGCCATCGCACCTTAGCCTGCAATGAATGCAAGCACAGCCTTCTTCAGCCATCGCACCTTGGCCTGCAATGAATGCAAGCACAGCCTTCTTCAGCCATCGCACCTTAGCCTGCAATGAATGCAACCACAGCCTTCTTCAGCCATCGCACCTTAGCCTGCAATGAATGCAAGCACAGCCTTCTTCAGCCATCGCACCTTAGCCTGCAATGAATGCAAGCACAGCCTTCTTCAGCCATCGCACCTTAGCCTGCAATGAATGCAACCACAGCCTTCTTCAGCCATCGCACCTTAGCCTGCAATGAATGCAACCACAGCCTTCTTCAGCCATCGCACCTTAGCCTGCAATGAATGCAAGCACAGCCTTCTTCAGCCATCGCACCTTAGCCTGCAATGAATGCAAGCACAGCCTTCTTCAGCCATCGCACCTTAGCCTGCAATGAATGCAAGCACAGCCTTCTTCAGCCATCGCACCTTAGCCTGCAATGAATGCAAGCACAGCCATCTTCAGCCATCGCACCTTAGCCTGCGATGAATGCAAGCACAGCCTTCTTCAGCCATCGCACCTTAGCCTGCAATGAATGCAAGCACAGCCTTCTTCAGCCATCGCACCTTAGCCTGCAATGAATGCAAGCACAGCCTTCTTCAGCCATCGCACCTTAGCCTGCAATAAATGCAAGCACAGCTCATGAAAAAGCTCTCTTTATGGAGACTCCTCAGATGGAAGAGAGTAAGATATTTTCACAAGTCATCTCATGCCCTACATTCTAATTCTATGACAGACACACATAGTCTACACAGCACTGCTGCATTAGTAATGAGCCGCTGGAAGGCAGATGTATTTTTTCAGAATGTAAACATGGTGGAAGATGTATCAGGTCTCAACTCTGAGACTTGCAGAATAGCGGATATCTTAACCGTGGTGGCACCGTAACAACAAACGATGCAAATTGGTATCATAAAGTAATATAGATTCTGAAACATGCAGGCTTGTGAGAAAAGACAGACCTTACATAGTTTGCTATCCTTAATGGCTGGGATTTGCAGTAGCTCCCATTGACATCAGCAATCAGTTTTGTGTTTTATTCCCTCGAGATAAAAAGTCAACACTCACCTTGAGATCAATCAGAAGCTGGCTGATGCCCCCAGACCCTGTGATGCCATTCAGTCCATTCAGGGGCTGGCAATGGAAATGCACCAGTGGAGATAGTCACATGATGTGTAATGTAGTTGCAATGTCTGCGGCATTTTGCTTTGTTTTCAATGCCTGTCATTTCATCAACAACTGAATTGAATTTGCATTACAAGAAACCATCAAACAAACATGGTGATCACAGTGAAAATCATCCCATTATAAGGAAACCCGTTGCCATGAGAGTTTGTGTTCATTCCCAAACAGAAAGAACAAGACTGCCCAAAGGCAAAGATGGAAGAGCAACCCAAAAGTGAGGAGTGGTTGTCACGAAAGGCAGTCCAGGAGAAACAGTGAACTGATTGAAAAGCAAGCTGTCAGAGACTTCACCCAACCCACAACAACATATCCCTCAATCAAATGATTTACATTGTAGAACTTGAATTTGTTAATGCCTCTATTTAAGATTTTTCACAGGTTTAATTATATCTACATTTCCATTGCAGTGTAAATGCATGCATGTGTGTGTGTGTGTGTGTGTGTGTGTGTGTGTGTGCCTGCCTGATTGTGTGTGTGTGTGTGCGTGTGTGCGCATGTGCATGTATGGGTGTACAAAGTCTAAATGAAGGATAGTCATCACTACCTTTTTAAAAACCCGTGTTCAATGAAGCGTGTTCCACTCTACACAATTCTTTGTAATACACAGAGATCATGCCTACCTGAGGCTTAGAGAGGGAGTTGAGAGATGCCGCCTGTATGACTGCCTCTACTTCCAGTGCCAAGTCCTGAATCAGGTTCTGTGTAAACACACACAAGCACAAGACTGTCACCTGAGCAGCTCAACCCTGCAGAAGCTCATGCACCACATCCCTCCAGACCTATCTGCTTGGAAAATAAAATAAGTCCATACATCTTTTCAAAAAATGCATGGGTAGTACTTAAACACAGCATCCCAGCACAAACATCATGCTGATGGATACAACATTCAATTTGTGAATGATATTCATTCAGGGACCCATTAAAGAAGTCAACATGATTCCAAGTTTCATTGATGTGCATATCTCACTCAAGAAAATGTAACCTGTGAATGATCATCTATAATCACTAATATTACCTGTGGCATCATATATGTCTGAAGGAAAGGAAACTAAAGTTGATACATGTTGAAGCCAGACTACTTTAAAATTGGAAGATATTTTAAAATGCAGAAAGATTGGCATGGAATCTCATAGATTATTATAACAGTGTAAATCACCTGTTGATGCCTCTCCAGCTTTTGCAGCTCAGTCTGGGCATCAAAGAGTTGAGCCTCAAGCCTCTTCACCCTGCAAAAAATAGGTTTTAAAAGTAGAAATAGAGAGAAAGAAAAGTAGCTACAGCAGGGACAGTGTGACTGTGAGATACAGAGATCTGTGTTACAAATGAAGTCATTCTAACACTTTAATTTCTTGAAGAAAAACCAATTCTATACTCTGTATTTTGTCTAATAGTTATGCCGGGTGCGTGGATATTTGCCGAGGGGGCGCGTCTATTTGAGGCTACATCACACACCCTTTTCACTGAACACAGCTATGCAGAAGGATGAGGAAAGTTAATCACCAATCAAAGAGAGCTTTATAAAAACTCTTCCTATCCAAAGATACTGACGAGTCCGATGCCGAGTTCAAGGGATTTTCCGAGACGGAAATGCAACTGGCGGAGGACAGCTCTGGAAAACCAGTGCTCCATTGGGCTCACTGACAGCGATGACGGCACTGACGGTTCTCTGGAGACTTCTTACGATGACTACGACAGCCCTGGCTATTCGAGTAAGTGTCAGTACTTTCATTTACCAGGCGGGGAGGAGGCGGGGATGGAAAGGGGAGATGGGGGGCGCGTTTATTAGGGGAGGCGCGACGATTAGACAAAATACGGTGTTTTTTTAACCACATCAAATGAACATTTGTCTTTCTTTCTTTCTAAATGCTTTCATATGAATTGATTTGAGGCTATGCTGATACAGAAAATCATGAAAAAAAGGAAAGATCAGTCCTAATTGCACTAATTGACATAGCATAAATGTATCAAGAAACATCACCAAAACAATTCTGACCTTCCAATTTCATCTTCAGATATCTGGGACTGAAAATAAAACAAAAGAGTATCAGTTATCTTGTTGATTTTTTAACAATGTTGAGTGCAGTCTGATTACTTTGACATGGTAATCTTAATATTTTAACCTGCATGATAAAAAAGGTTACTGTAAATGTACAGGGATACCGCAACAATTTGTCAGTTTTACTCAGATAATGTTGATATGCAGTATAATTAACTTAGAGATTTGTTAACGGTGGAAATGATTTAACAGTATCTTTGCATCAAGTAGCTAACTGAATCAAACAAGTCTGATCAGCACAGACAGATATCGCATGCACACACACACACACACACACACACACACACACACACACACACACACACACACACACACACACACACACACACACACACACACACACTCTTCAAGGGTGAATTTAAAAAAGCTGATGTTCTATTGGCTAAGTTAATTCTGGCGAAGGGAAATCTTTTTGACATTTTCAGTTTTGTTTCTATAGAAACATTGTATCATTATCTCTTTTGACGCATACAAATTTCATATTTGCAATCAAATTACTACAGTTGATATTTTGAGCTACCACTGCTTGAGCTCAGTGGCTTTCAGAACACAAATGCTAACAGCAAACAAAAAGCACATGTGACAATAACTGCCTTTGTTCCACTTGTTTGTCAACAATCACAATTGTCTACATTGCTGCATACAAATACACATGGGGCAGACTATTCCAAACTCCACTCTACCTTAAACCCTCCTATTCCCTTTCCTCAGATTCAGGAAAACACGTGATGCTAGATTTTTTTTTAATGCATGCGATCAATACTTGCCTTTACGATGTGGAATGTATAAAGAGAATTTGAAACCTGTGTGTTTAATATCTTTCCACCAACTTCTTATTATTTGACTAATTTTCAGAGCTAGGAAGAAAAAAAAAGATGGGACATACTCAACCTACTAAAATTTTTCTCCAGTTCAAAAGCCAAGCGTGCTGGCGGAAATTGACAGTTTGAGAACAGTACTCTTCTGCACTGCAATGAACTTTTTTTCAACTCTATAAAACCAAAAGAAGCTAACCACCTAGTAATACATACACACTCTTATACAAATAAACCAATGGTAGCCTTTCCTTCTGCTCCTCTAAAACCCCTTTACATCGTATAGAACATTTCATCTGCAAGGATGGAAGAACTAACTACAATACACTGAACATCTGACAATGATCAGTATAAAACAAATGATAACAGTAATTTCAATTTTCTTGCATTTGACACAAACCAGAACCCAATTTCACCTAGCAGTAAGACATTGCTCTATATCAAAGATTCACTAATGTGTAGTGAGATATTTTAAATCTTAAAGTGAGAGGAACTTTCCTCTGCTCAAATATAATGCAAGATGAACACTTTCACAGCAGGTGGGAATACTGCAACATCAAAATTGAATATGCATGTGGAAAAGCTTTAATGAGTACTGCATGCAAATTTTGAGTCAGAAATTTGTGAGGTACAATACCCCAAAAAAAGCTTTGGGGGAGATTTTGAGGGGTTGGGGTGGGTGGGTGGGGGTGGGGGTGGGGGACAAATTCTATTGTGTCACATTTCAGTCAGATGGAAATTACTAAACTGAAACAAAGCAAGCAAGGAAACGAGCCGGCAACCAACGAGAGGCACAGCAAAGCACACAAATTACATGAGAGAGTCTGTCTTCAAAGTAGAAGCCCTGAAACAAAGGAGATAGTGTGAAGTAGACCCGTCCCACCCACAGCCACAGCCAGGAGTAATGCACAATCAGTCAGTTGTGAGTGCCATTGCAAATGCATCGATGCCTTCATAGTTCAAACACAAAAAAACATTATGACTGAGTTTCAAAGGAAGAATAAAAGCTATTGAAGCAATGCCTTCTTGTCTCCTTCACCAAAATCAGGCAAAGAATTAGGGCATTATTAATTATATCAAACTGAAACTTCATTCTGGGTCTACTCAAATTAATGCAACACAAAACCAACATGCACAATAAAAGTCAGCAAAGAAATGTTGCAGCACAATGCTTAAGAATTGATGTGAAAAGAGCAGCTTGAATAGGAAAATACTCCACGCCAAAAATTATATTTCAGTTTTACTACATGAAAACGAGGCACACAGAGTAAGAAAAGAAGAAAAACATTTGCCATATTGATGTAAACAGAGTAAATTCCACTCTATGAAAGTAAAAATACATTTCTAACACCAACTGCGTGTGTCAGAGGAACATATAAATAAAAAGAAAACAAAGATCAACAAAGTACCTGAGATTCAAACTCATGTTTGAGCTGTCCCAGGCATCTCCCCAGGTGAGCGTTTTCTTCCACATACCTGAAACAGTGGCAGAGCATTCATGTATCCCAGACAAAAAGATCCGGCATAGTCCTTTACAACAGATATTGCAACAAAGAAATGAAGTTCAAACTGCACCCCAATCCAACAATTTTTTTATTTTTAAGTACCTGCTGTTTCCTATTTGACATTGTAAATAGGTTATGCAAATTATTCTGTGAAAGACAATTTTTGCTACATTTGTGGGGCATAAAAAATAGTCCAATATAGACAGTAAAGCAAATCAGCATTGTCTCTGACTGTTGCCATCAAATGGAAAAATGTTGCCCATTCATGTGCCAAGTACAAGATGCACTCACTTCCTGAGCTGCGCTTCCATGCGCTCCAACTCCGCCTTCAGTTTCTCCTCATTACGCTTGGCAATCTTCAATGCTGACCTGTCCTCCTGCATCTCCAGCTGTCCAAAACAATGCGTGGTCACACAGAGCTCTCATCACAATCACTGATAACAACTACAACAATGCGTGGTCACACAGAGCTCTCATCACAATCACTGATAACAACTACAACAATGATGATGACAATAATGAGGATGGTCACAACAACAACAAAGACAACTATTACATTGTCAAGAGTTCACTTTTGAGAATTTCACCTCTAGATGCCACAGCACAGGAGCATATAGTGTAAATACATATTTTCATTCCTAAGACAGCAAATGTCCATGTGAGGGGATGGCTATAATTATTCATGATACATTTCCAAATGAATAACATTACAGAGTGTTGAAACTACAAAAATGAAAACGTTGACTGCATCCTCTACACAAAACACACATTAATCAACCTCTGAACACTTCAATTAAATTTTTTATGCAAGCGGCAATGCTCCACTCCAGACAATTTTGCTTCTTTGTGGAGTATGACCCAACACACTTCTGGAGGCTCTATTGAAATGACAATCTCTCTGAGGGAATTGCTACATACCTTCATGGCCTGAATGGTGGCTTCATATTGTACCTGATCCCGCTTCAGCCTTCGCTGTATCTCCTGCATGGTGTGAGCCTCTCGCACCTGCCACGGCACCAAACACGGGTGAGTAGTTGCAAAGGATCCATCAGTCTGGTGGTAACTCGCTGACTGTTACTTAGACTTCCATTGTTTCAATTATTCTGTCACCAATCCTCAGCTTCAGTTACAGAAAAGTTATGTGTCAGGCCAGAACTCACCTTGGATTCATTCACTTCCACCTTCAGGCTGTCCGCAGCACGCAGATGGCTGTGACGCTCCTAGAAAAAAGCATTAGCAATCATCAGAAATTACTTCGAAAGAGCAAAACAGAAATTATGAGTAATTGTTTCCAGACTGACCAAAACCTGTTTTTTGAAGAGCCAATTAAAACACCATACACCAAATTAACATATAGAAATAACACTTTTTCAACAACTTGAAAAACAGAATTTCAAAGAACACTTTTCAATTACATAAATTGTAAGCAGGTTTGGACATGTAGGTTAGTATTTAAGTAAATGACAAAAAACTTATTTCTTGTTTCTCATTCTCTCTGTCAAAGGAATTATACTTCATCTCAGAAAATTCCAAATTAAACTCTGGCAACCCAGGAAATTGCCAGTTCCTGCCTTGCTCCAACAAATGCAGAGATCAATGTAGGGTTAGCACTACTGTTCCTCTACTGTACACTCCTTTGCTGACAAACTTTCCAAGTCTACTCCTCTAGTTCAAGCAAAGGTGACCCTCAAACAAAAAGGTCAAGCACCAGCAGCCCACTCAAAACTGTCCTTAGTGTACAACAACCACAATAATACATATCTATATATCATCCATAGCTCCTTAATGTCTGGTGTCAGATAAACCATTCCATCACTGAAAACTAAAATAAAAATTAAAAAAAACACACACCAGAAAACAAACTCCCAAACTCCGAAGAGCTTTCTGTTCTTGTCATCATGATCATGAATTGACTAACCTCCATGTTCACTGTTTATCTTCCAAGCTATCTTATATCTGCTGGATGAATGGCTCTACCATTACTCTCAGCACTGACAGTTCAACTTGCCACATTTCCACCTCACGTTTGCAGGGAGCTTGTCACTGACCTCCATGAGCTGTCGCTTGTAGAGCTCTGCCTCCTCCCTGGCTGCCTTCTCTCTGTGTTGCAGCTCCACCAGCAGCTGCTGCAGGTCCTGCAGACACAGCACAAACACTGCATGCACTGTGCAAGCACGCTGCACTCTAAGTAATCATCGCCTGAATGCTCCCTTCAATATGCTGCTGCAGGTCCTGCAGACACAACACAAACACTGCATGCACTGTGCAAGCACGCTGCACTCTAAGTAATCATCGCCTGAATGCTCCCTTCAATATGCTGCTGCAGGTCCTGCAGACACAACACAAACACTGCATGCACTGTGCAAGCACGCTGCACTCTAAGTAATCATCGCCTGAATGCTCCCTTCAATATGCTGCTGCAGGTCCTGCAGACACAACACAAACACTGCATGCACTGTGCAAGCACGCTGCACTCTAAGTAATCATCGCCTGAATGCTCCCTTGTGTGCTTACGTGCAGTGGGCACAGTAATGAACAGAAGTGTTGTGTACGGGTGTGGGTGGGTGGGGGTTGGGGGGTTGAGGGGTGGGGGTGGAAGGAGGATTGTTAGAGTGGGAGGGAGAGAGAGAGGGAGGATGAGAAAGTGAGTGGTAATTTGGGGAATGAGAGAGGGAAATCATCTGATGGGCCTGAGCTTTGCAACCTTTTGGTTAAAGGCTGCTGTTTGATTTCACTGACAAAATCCCCTATGAAGGATATAATGAAGTTGGTTTATGGTCTATGGGGTCAAGGACATGGGACCCAAGAGCCTCAATGCTGCAGTGGAGCAGGAGCTGGTGAAGAACCATCTCAGGTGAAGGGAAAACATTCATGTTCTAGTGTTCTCTTACACACAGAGGAGTGAATGAATAAATGAATGAATGAATGAATGAATGAATGAATGAATGAATATTTACAGCCTATCAGCCTTTGTTGGCTATGTAAGGCCACTGATTACAAAAACCACTTGAGCTGGTTGGAGTAAAAGCAAGTGAAGTCTTGATTTACCTAGTTATTCATCTGTAATGTATTGGATAGGGAAATTTGATGGGTCCTTCCTTACCCCCAACCCACAAAGAGTTTCTACTACACAGGCAGAAGAGTGATCTTCCACCGGTGTTTGAAGGATGCAGTCATCATCAATCATCACAGCAAAATGTGGTCACCGATTACTCCATTTCCCTCATTTCCATTACAAATGAAAACAATCTATTCTTTCACGTGCAATATTATTACCAACTTTTTCAGAAGTTTTGTCTGTTGAATAACGCTGATTGAATTTCTTTCCATTTTGGCTATGCATGACATATATATCTTTTGATTCGTCATGCTTGACAACAGCTGATACTCTGGGGAAACAAGCAGAAGTGGAGAAATGGTGATGTCACACTTACGTGAATCTTGCCAGAGGCCTCAGCAAGCTGAGCTGCAGTGTTTCCCTTCACGGAGCTTATCTCCCGCAGTTCGTTCTGTGGACGCGAAAAAAGCACATCAAATAATTGTGGGAACTCCTTCCCGAGACACGTCTCTCCAAAACATGCATGGATATTAAAGTCCATACTTGTCATGCTGAAAACTGATTCCTCAGCATCGGCATTGCGAAATTAAAAAAAAAGCCTTGTCAGAGTATTACCTTGACAGAACTAGTTTCTTGAACTTTGTAAGCCAGGTGATCTGGCGGGTACTGGACCTGCTACCATCTGATTTATGTCCGCAAGGCACAATGCATACAGCAGCACCCTGCACTAGACAAGAGCCAGTACCTGCAGCTTGCTGGCCTGGTCCTGGGAAAGCACATGGGCGGACTCCAGGGCAGACTGCCTCTCCTCCAGGCGTCGACGGTCCTCAGCAAGTCCAGCGCACCTTGACCTCAGATTGTGCAACTCCATCTCCATCTGTGACACCCAGATTGGACAGAGTGAAAGCAAAGGTTAAAAGTGCTTGCTTTCAGGCTGCATTGTTTTATACGTCGGTTATTGGGTGCTCAAACTCCAGGCATTCACTCCCTGGTCATCACACTACTCTAACGTATGTTATCCCATAATGTTTCCCTCAGTCCTTTGCCATCTTTCCCATAACAACCTCACTGTCAACTATGCCCAAATGGCTCCCTCTCACATTTTCCTCATCAGACTCGTTCTTAATTTTAGTGGTCAAATGAATATCTTGGAGAAGAGTAGTCTGTTGTTCCCTCCGTGGTCGACGGATCTAGAACAATCAGTTTGAGTAGGAAAAGTGGAGAGCTAGCTCATGCCTTTGCTGGGAGCAAAAAATGGCAGCAAAAGTGGAATGTAGCATTTCAGGAGATCACACACGAATGATCATTCCAACACTACGCCAACTCCCCGAGGGATCATGGACAGGCTGTTGATGAGCAACCAAAGTTATCTTTAACAAATCTTCACCTCAACCCCACAGACATGATTATGGATTATTCCTGCATGATAAGAGAAAATAAAGAGTTGAGCAACTTGTGTAATGATGTAAATCTGGGATTTGTACATTTTCAAACAGGCTGAGCACTCTAACCACGGGGTCACAGCTGCATCAAGTACACTCATTTGGACTCAAACTGGCCTCTTGCTCATCTTTAAAAGGCAGAGGACATACCCATCAATAATCAGGGGGTAAAGAAAAATGTCATTACGCTGCAAGCAGTCGCTCATCTCTGCTTAACCCTTTCAACCCTACTATCTTGCAGTACATTATATATACCCTTGCATCCAGAACATAGTTATATTCCTGCTTGTGTGAGCAATGTTCCCGTGCAGGTCTAATGAGCCTACATCCCACAAAACCTCATCTCCCCTGCTCAGACACATCTGGCCAGTGTTGCTCTGCTCCAATGAGGTCTTGAGAAAGTGCAAGACAACTTGGCCGAGAAGTATGAAGTATGAACAGGGTTTTCCCAAGCAGCAACAGCTGCCAATCAGGGTAAGGGGAGTCAACGTGGCCAGGCTGAAGAAGCGGCCAATCAGAGTGAGGGGAGTCAACGTGGCCAGGCTGAAGAAGCGGCCAATCAGAGTGAGGGGAGTCAACGTGGCCAGGCTGAAGAAGCGGCCAATCAGGGTAAGGGGAGTCAACGTGGCCAGGCTGAAGAAGCGGCCAATCAGGGTAAGGGGAGTCAACGTGGCCAGGCTGAAGAAGCGGCCTATCAGAGTGAGGGGAGTCAACGTGGCCAGGCTGAAGAAGCGGCCAATCAGGGTAAGGGGAGTCAACGTGGCCAGGCTGAAGAAGCGGCCAATCAGGGTAAGGGGAGTCAACGTGGCCAGGCTGAAGAAGCGGCCTTTCAGGGTCATTGGGCTAAACTAATGCAAGATGGCTACATATCTTGGAGCAAGTGAAGGCAAAGTTGAGAGTCTCACTGACCCGCTCTGCCACAGTTCTGCAGTCTCGAAGCTCCCGGTCCAGGTCCAGTCTCTGTGACTTGAGTTCATTGACCTCGATGTCCTTCAGGCGGATTTGCTCATCTTGTGCTGCCCTTACAGCCTGTGAAGAGGGAACCAGAAATGTTTGTGAGCCCCAGCAGTACTCAAAACAGTAAAGCTCTGTAAGCTTACAACAATTGTACCAAACGTAGATGTATTTTCATATCAAGGAATTAAAATGGTTATGTTCAGTGTAATTCTGTGAATCAAATCAAATCAAATTATATCAAATGGATATAATATCCTTGGCACATTCTAATCATCACATTTATAAACACAAATCCCAGTGGCCTGATAATTAGCAATGCAACAAAACACTCATCCCAAACTGATTACGATAATCACTCTCATTTTGAGTAAATTTTGCTGCAAGTCTAAGCATTCCAACAGCATAGATTGGGTCCCTCAATAAAACCCCACTGTCACAATACAGAGACCAGTAGCCAGGCAAGGCTGACGGACTCACTAGGGCATCACCAAGCTCTCGCTTGAAGCTGTCCAGCTGCATGGCCATGTGGTGGCACTGCTGTTTTGTGGCCTCCAGCTCCTTGACCAGCTGCTCATTGCGTTGAAAGATCATGGTGGAGCCCTGCTTGGTCTGCTCCCGGTCCTTCTCGATCTGCTTGTTCTTCAGCTTCCACCTGGCAACGAGGCAAGGCCAGTGTGAATGTCCATCATGACGTCTGTATGAGGCAGCTTCGGGGGAGCTTTCCACTTGTCAGGCAGACAAATGAAAGGCAATGGCCTAGTCCTACAGTTATTTGAAAGAGCAATATGAAAGGAAAGACAAACATGAATATATCTCAGAGGTTGGGATGAGAATCAGCTAAAGTGCATGCAAACACACAGGCAAAAGATGACAAGTTTGTGTAGCTTCATCCATTATTATTTATATGTAATAAGTGTATGCCAATGTTTCTGACTTTTTCTTTGTATGTGCATTAGTATTAAGAAATGAAAGGAAATAAATTATTTTGACATCCTTGGAACAAAGCAATTTCAAGAATCTACGAGGCAGCAGAACATTTTCGAAGGCAAGGGAAGTCAAGCAATCGTTTTACTTAGCAAGGGACGTAAACCTGATGTGAATTACCTCCCTTGGCAAGAAACCTCATACAGCAATACAAGCACACTTCTAGTGCACTCATGCCTAGGGCACAGGCAGTAAAAACACACAAGCACATGCCTACTAATCCCTACCCACTTTATATACACAGACAAAGACACTCACTGTCGGATGGTGTCCTGAGCTCTGTTTTTAAACTCTTCTTTTTTCTTTTCAGCTTCGTGCAGAGAAAGTTGTGTGTTCTTCAGTTCATGCGAAGTCTTTTCCAGATTAGCAGCTGTCTCCTTCAGGCGCTGAACGGTATCCTCCAATTGCTGGGTCGCAAAAGACCGCTGTCTCTCAGACTGATCAAACCTGTCAGCTGTTTCCTTCATCTGTGTAATCAGCTTGGCATTCTGTCGCTCTCGGTTCTCCAAGTCTTTCATCAGCGTCTAAAAGAGAGAGGCAAACCAAGGTGATGAACACTAATGCAAACTAATTTTCTCTCTGCAAGAATTAATCTGTAAATATGAGACACAGTTTACAAAGTGTAATTAGTTTCTGAGTATACCAATCAACAGGCATTCTGATTTCAAGCGTTTGCATATATATTCAGATCTGAGTGTTGACCAAAAAATGTGTGCAGTTTCCTTCACAGGTAAACTCAGCTTAAAAGCAACTTATAAGAACACACACACAAACACACGCATAAACACACACATATACACACACATGTGCAGGCACACACAATATTACTCAAGCTAAGTTTCCCACTATACTACAACAAGAATATGGAGCCATCTGTATCCTCAGATCAACAGAAAAAACCCAGCAGGTTTGTGACTAACCTCTATGTGGTCCGAGAGCTGAACTCTTTGTCGCTCACTCTTTTCCAAGGAACGTTTGAGTTCCTCTGCACTGGAGATAGCACCAACCGAGCGTGCTAGCTGCCCTCGGAGTTCAAAGATTTCCCGCTCAAACCCATCATCCGCTGGAAAACAGGCAAGCAAGTTCTATAGTAAGATGCTGAGCTTTTGCCTACCTTTCAGACTAAGAATAGGACTTAAATGTTTTGATGAACAGACCTACAAAAGATGATCAATGAGTACATTTAGTTATGCAGGAATTGTTCTATTCGCGAGAAAATTTTATTTCAAAATTACTTTCAGCAAACTCAAAGGCTTAATTTCACTAATTTATCTAAAGAAAATTCTACCAGCTCCATCAAGTGCACTCAATATGCGTGTATCTCAAATGGACAATATCGCTAGGTTGTCTTAAGAAAAACCTACCAGCATTAGTAACTACACTTGATAAAACTCAAACAGTCAATTTCATTAGGAAATTAAAGGAAATTCCACTGGAATCAGTCAAATTACTGTGTATTCTGTAATCCAAGGACACTCTGTCTGTACACTGGATCATGTGGCCTCTCACATCACAATCTATTAAGATAGACTTCGATCTAATCATTCCAGACTTACAAGGCTCAAAGGGCTTCAAATACAATCACAAGTGACTTGTCAACACAACAACCACAACTCTTGAAACATACCAGGGCGTCTCCTCTTCATGTCTTCGAGGATTCGAGATTCATCCACGTGGAGTCGAATTCTGTTCTGCTCCGACTCGGCTCTCTTCAGCTGATTTCGCAGGTCCTCTATCTGTCATTCCAGGCAAGCAATCAGACTTCATGTGAAATACTTTCCAAAACTGTACTGAGAACTGCAGCTATGTAATTATGCAACAGTGTCAACAGAACAGTATTTCCAAGACTAAGAATATTTTGCATACTGCATGCTTTCCACAATTTAATGTTCATGTTTCCTTGTTAAAATTCAATGTCCTGAAGACTCCAATGAGGGGACAAGTGGAAGAGGAGAAAGTAGGGGGAGAATTCAAAGATAAGAAAAAGAAGTGGTTGATGAAGAGAGTATTTGAGAAGAAAAGATTATTTGGACAAAGAATATAAGAGAGATGGTGCTATCCGATTTCAGGTTGCAGAATAGATCACGGTGACAAACCTGGACACAAGACAGGATTAGAAATCTTAGGGGACAAAGACAATGGGTCTGTCAAAGAAAAAAGAAAAGATATTCTGCTATAACTGTGATTCTTAACATTTTCATTGTTCAAGTGCTTTGGATGATAGTTTAAGTTTGGAATTTATAATTAAATTGAAACAAATTGAACTGATATAAAAAATCAAATTAGAAGTAAACTCAAAATGTTATTCATGTGGAATGACATTTAAAAAAAGAATAGATTACCTGATTTTGCAGAGCTGTGCGGCTTCCCTCACTCTGATCCAGCCTCCGTCTCAGTGTGTCTACTTCAGCCTCCGTCTACAAAAGCAACTCCTTATAAAGCAGGGCAGCACTGATGAAGAATCTTTGCAAGAATTACCAGTAAACTCAGAAGTTGGCTATCATTCATTAATGGTCCGGAATCAAATGGTTTTACCCTGGAACCAAGTTGAGTAAGCAGTGCACCGTTCATTTGTAAAATAACACATGCCAAATGCAGGAAAGGTTGCTGTATTTGCTTTTTTTTCTCATTTATAATTTCAAAAATCCCTTCTTCATTAGAATGCCAGTCATTTATCTAATGTAAGTTAACTTGAAATCTTCAACACATTTACATTTAAAGTTTTGGGAATTTCTTTCCATCACTGAATGATGTAGTGTTTTCACTTCATATGGGACAAGATATACTACTACATCACACCTGCTGTTGTAGCAGACTCCTACAAGATTATGTAGAGCCTAGGTGCTAGTGAAGCAAAAGACACTCTACAGCAACATAGTGCTGCATTACTTACTCTGTGTCTCTGAGCTTCTGAAGCGAGGTAGTGGCTGCGTAGTCTGTCATCCACACTCGACTGTTGGATGGCCTAAGTGTGGTATTAATACATTAGTGACTCATTTGTTCTGCAAGGATCAATATAGGGTAAACTCATTTGTGTTATGAAATGAGCATGTGCAACTGAATCTACTGTAATACTTAAGGGCTTTAGTGTCTACAGCAATGTTACAAATGCAAAGTTAGCATGTATGGCTAGTCACAAGGCTTTCAAAAACTTTTAGCTAAAAGGTATCCTTACAGCTGCTTGTGCAAAATGTGTTAATGAGTCATGCAGCTGCTGAAGTACAAAATGATATATAAAAAAAACATTTTAAAATATGAAAGTGTAAGATCCATAATTTTTATTATGATTAAAGTTGTGTTTCATTAAATTTATCAATCTAGCAGTAGTATATATATGATATATATCCATGCAATAGAGAGACTTGAGACCTACCTGCTTGAGTTCAGAGGAGAGAGTATTGAGATCTTCACTTCTGTCTGACAAGATCCTCTCAGATCGAAGCTCTTGCTGGATGGCTTGTAGTCGTTGCTCCACTCTTGCAGACAGCTTCAGGTGAAACAAATAGTTACAGGCATTGATGCAGATGTCCACAAAATGCTATCGTATTCTTCATCATTACAGTTCAGAAAGCATTGCCAAAGACAGGGACAGCTGGAGGGCATTGTCAAAGCGAGGTGCTGAGGCCTTCAAATCAACTTGAAGAGAGGACAAGTGCAAAGGGAGGAAAACGTCGGCTGCCCAGTTCCCCTACCCACAGATTCCCATGCTCAGTGTGTGCCAGAGTGTGTCACTCAAAGATTGGCCAACAGTCATCAGAGGGCGTGTCACCGGAGACTTTCTCTCCAATGATCCTTGGATCTGAGAAACCAGCCATCACCACCACCATCATCATCATCATCATCATCATCATCATCATCATCATCATCATCATCATCATCTCTTGGCAAAGCAGCAGACTAACTATATATTCTGACTGCAACATAAGTGCCTCATGCACCAACTTTGGTTGTGATTCTGGATAGTTAAAACGTGTCAGTCATGAACAACCTCAACAATGTTTTTCTGGCAATTTAATTTCATCATCAGTGTTATTGTCTTCGTGATTATCATCATCATCACCATCACCTTTGTTGTTATCAACACCATCACCATCATCATCGTCATTAAAAAAAAAAAAAAAATTTAAAAATTTAAAAGTCAGAATAAAACCAAATTGTCCATGACAAGACGGAAATTAGAACACCAGGATTTCTGTCAATGATCCAACACATCACACAACTTTTTCTATAGCATTACTTGACAAATTTATAGAGCAGCAACAGCAGTAACACTAGTCAAAATTTGTCCACATCCTCCAACTCATCAAAAGCATCCATTCCATACCATTATCTGAAAAATAAACAAGGCAACTGCCCACGAAAAAAGAGAACAAAGACAGCAACATTAACAATCCAAATGTTCATCCAAACATCAAACCATTCATTCTACGACATCTTTTTAAAAACCAACATAAAAACATCACATCTTCAGTCCAAAGACATGACATGCATGTGCCGAGTGCTACTGACCGGGTCAGGGGGAGGGGGGGTCAGCCTCTTGACATTGTCTGACAGCTCTCTCAGTGTCCTCTTTGTCTCAGTGTCATGTCTGCAAGAAGAGCAAATCCAGGTTGCAGGGCAACTCAGGTTGAAAGGAAGGGTATTGATAAAAGATAAAAGTATTGGTTTTGTATAACAACTTATCACCCGTATTGAGTCTCAAATTGCTTTACATTTTACCCCCTGATCATTGGGCCACTTAAGCAATCCCTTACTAGCACCTGACAACAAACACAGAGCGAGGTTCAATGCATGCAGTCAGGAACCAGCACCATCTCCACTCCCTGAGGAGTATTCCAGTCCAATGCTGGCTCTCAGATGCAAACAAGGCTTAATCACACTGAAGTTGGCCATCACTGCCTTCACAGGCACCTGGTTTTACATCTGGGTGGAAGGGAAGGCAATGCAGGTGAAGCAACTTGCCCAAGAATGCAACTCCAGGATCTCTGCAACTTTGAGCGCTGCCACCACTAGCCACAAGCAAGAGCTAGAGAATGCTCCAACCACTGGTGCAAAGAAAGGCAGAGGCAGGAGGGAGGGAGCATGGCAAGGATGAAGGGGGAAAACTACAGTCATGGAATGAGTATCCCAAGTTTTGATTGCATCATCTTCAAGTAAGAGGATGGTCACTATGACTGTTGTTGTAAAAGTTCTGGCTGCTGCCTCTTCTGCTGAACATAGCTCAAGACTTTTCTCAATCTACTAGGTACATAATTTTAAATCTACACATAAGAAAACAAATACATGAAATCAAGACTGTACACAGCTTTTAAAAACTCACATAATTCATGAATAATTTTGCTCCTTCCATATCCATAAACTCAGTACACAGTTTAATCCATGTGAAGAATATTTAAGTTTTGTATAAAAACCGCTGGCGCTGAACCTCCAGGTTTTGGCATTAATTTTTTTTTTTTTAATCGGGTTCGAACCCGCAACCTCTCGAGAAAAGAGGGGGAAAAACACACACACACATACAAACACAAAAAACCAGGTCGGGTTGAAACCCACAACCTCTCGAAAAAAGATAGAAAAAAAAGTTTCAGCGCAGAATCGAACCTGGTCATGCATGACCAAGAGTCCAACGCTCTACCAGCTGAGCCATTAGAGAATTGATATGGCAGAGTATTTGTAAAGCATGTATAACGTTCTTTTCCGTGGCCACACAAGCAGCTAAATCTCAACAGGCTGAATAAAAGCAAAGGAGTCTGTGCGGGGGTGAGTCTCAGATCTGCATTAGAAATTGAACATTACTGCTCATTGCTCGTGCAAGGCTGGGTAAGTGTTGTTGTTTTTTTAATCATTTATCTGTTACGTGTTTGATGGAGTAGCCTAAGCTCGCATTCCAAAATTGTAGAACCTACTCTTGAAGTGTTGTGTGTGGATCCAAAAAGCTTGTGCAACTGTCCTTCGCACTGACTGTCCTATGCACCAACTGTCCTTTGCACTGACCGTCTTTTGCATTAACTGTCCTTCACACTGACAAGGAGATAGTCACGAAGGAGAGGAGGGGAAGTGCGCTTTCTACAGTGCACTGGTCAGTGTGAAAGTGCATAGAACAGTCAGTGCATCGGACAGTCAGTGCATAGAACAGTCAGTGTGAAGGACAGTTAATGCAAAGGACAGTCCGTGCATAGGACAGTCAGTGCGAAGGACAGTTGCGCAAGCTTTTTGGATCCACACACAACACTTCAACAGTAGGTTCTACAATTTTGGAATGCGAGCTTAGGTTACTCCATCAAACAAGTAACAGATAAATGATTATATAAAAAAAACACTTACCCAGCTTTGCACGAGCAATGAGGATGGTTGATCTTCTGCTTAGCAGCGTCAAGATGCAAAGAAAGTCGATATGCCATGGAGCTTCATTTTTTTCGCATTGATCTGAAGCACCAAGCTGTCAACTCGACCGTTTATTCCGCTTGTTCATAGATCTTAATTTCGTCTAAATAACTTGAGTGGTATTTATTCATACCCCTGTCTATCACAGTCTGAGAAATCTTCTCACTGTCTGGCAAAAATGAGACACAAATGATGTCCGGAATACAATGCAACGAATCAGTGTTCATTCGGAAGCCATTTTGCCGCCTGCGCATCTGTAACCACGCGAGATACAGCGAGAAAAGGGGCGTGGCTGTAGAGTGGGTCGCCATTCCATCAATTGACTACTTGCATCGTAAAAAATCCTTCTTTATCCTTTCACCAATGTTCTCAAAATCCATTATCCTCAAAATTCTACTCGCAAATGACGTCACGTTGTTGATGACGTCACACATTACGCAATTTCGCCATTCCATGAATCGCGTATTTGGGGAGGCGCTCTGGAGTGTACGACCTTAAAAAACCACTTTCTCTTCAAGCCTCGATTCTGAAAATTTGATACATTCAATTGGACCTAACTTCCAGTTAGTGTGCAAAATCTCAAGGAAATCCGTCCAGTAGTTTTTGAGAAATCATCCGTGGAGTCGGGACAGACAGACACACACACACACAGACAGATAAAGTCTGTAGGACCTCCCGTAAACCTGGAGGGATAAAATCTTCCTCATAAGAAAAGATTGGAGGAAAAAATACCTGTCCCTCCTGTCAATGTCACGGTTGAAGGACTCCTCTAGTTTCAGCTGTTCTGAAGACACATCACGCACTGTCTGGTGAATTTGGTGCAGCTCACGGTTCATGTCATCAGCAAACCGTACTGCTGACTTCCGCTTCTTACGTGTGTGGTTGGGAGATGCATACTGCTCAGAGTCACTCTGGAAAGAGTAAAAGCATGATCACAGATACAGGATTCTCTGATGATTGGCTAGAGTTCAAGACCAATGAACCTTCCATTCACACCCGGGAAATTTGCAATGACATTTCAATTGCTACATTTAGCCAAGCAGAAAATGTCTAGAGCTGCCAATTGCCTTGTAACTAAGAGGCATGAAATTTGATGACCTTGATGCAACAATAAATCCTACCATCACTGGTAGATTCTAACTTGTATATATTGTGTTAAAAGACAGTAAGTCAAATGCAGATGAGTCAAGAGCCCCATTTCTGGTTGTTGATTCAACACAATTTGACAATAAATCTAACTTTTCTGGAAATATGGTAACTATAAAAATCTTTACATCTAAATTTATTCCATTAATGCTTCATCACTTTAAGCATAATCAAGGTGTATATAAAAAGAATTAAGATATTTTATCTCTTCTTAGCGGCGTCTAATTAATTGAATACACTTTACGTGACAGAAAATTCTACTATTCAATCCAAGGTCCTCAAATTCATTGGGATTTACAAAATTGTTATTGCCTGGGAGGCACTCTGACAGGAAGTACAAACTGAAAAGAAAAGAGGCTGAAGATGAAAGAGTCAAAAGTATTGGCAACCTGTACTGGACTGAACATTCAGTAAGCAGACAACAGCACATTGAGGTGTGCATACTCACATCATAGCTTCTGTCCCCCAGCACCGTTCCCTTGAACCTCTCCTCCCTGATGTCTCCCCTTGTCCGCTCATAGTCTTCCCTCAGCTGCCAACACACGCATGACAGTCATGTCTAACATTTGTCACCAGGCATGACACATGCATGACAGTCATGTCTAACATTTGTCACCAGGCATGACACATATATGACAGTCATGTCTAACATTTGTCACCAGGCATGACACATCATCACATGTATGACAGTCATGTCTAACATTTGTCACCAGGCATGACACATGTATGACAGTCATGTCTAACAGTTGTCACCAGGCATGGCAAGAGAAAATGATGCTAAAGTGTCAACAATCACTAAATTATATTTTTCAACCACACTATTTATTTTCATATAAATACAAATTTGAGAGAAAACAATCTGTTTACAGTTCATGTGATTACTGTCTCACTTTAGTGCAAAGCAACAGAAATCAATACATAACTTAGCTGCAACGACTTCACTAGGCATTTGCTACAAAACAGTTCCATCACTTGAGCTTGTTTTGTTACATAGTCACATATCACAAGGAGCTAGATGGCAACAGGGATTGAAAACGTGAAAAAAGGCACTGTTATGACATCATTACCAAATAAAAAACAGAGACATGTTTGTACACAAATGTGGAAACCATATAAATTGTAGTCCATTTATCATGCCTGAAACATAAGCTAGTTTGCTACATGGTATGCATGTATGTATGTATGTATTTTGGCTCTTATATATATAGCGCCAATCTCACACCCAAAGGCATGCTCAAGGCGCTCAACACGTTCACCCTTTGAATAAAAGAGTATACATGGTATGCATGCTTATATTTCTTTCACTTCTGGTACTGAAAATAAATTACATTTTAAAGTTTGGTTTGGCTACAAATCAATTAAACACTTGATACAAAAAGATTTCTGTTTTGTGACTTTTCTATTAAAGTTTCAATGTCAACTAGAGTCTTTTCACTATCAAGAATGAACACCGCACAAAAACAGAATTATCTCTTGCACTACACAAGACATTTGGGGTCCAGGGTGGACTTAACATGCCTGCCAATTCAGACAGAGGGCTGCATACAAAGCATTCATGACTCACCCTGTCAATGGAGGACCTCTGGTCTCTGCCAACGTCGTGGTAGGAGTCAAGCATTCTGTCTAGTTGACGAAGGTTTCTGTTTGTATCCTGCGAAAATAGAAATAGAAGAAAAGAGGATCAGATAAAAAGGATCAGAAGAAAAAGGGATAGGCTAAAGAAAGAAATAGCTGTGGTTACCGTAAGCTGATTGACCCCATATTTTACCATTGTGCATAACAGATTAGAAAGGGGAGAAATTAATGGCAGTCAATGAAATGTGTGCTGTCCTATTTCCCCCGCCTTGTGAGCACTTGGGGAATCCACTATTTAAAAAAACAAAAAAAGTTGTTTTTTCAGTGAAAGAGAAATTGTTATCTATGTTTAATCTGGTCTCTTCTATTACAAAATAATAATAATAATAATAATAATAATAATAATAATAATAATAATAATAATAATAATAATAATAATAATAATAATAATAATAATAATAATAATAATAATAATAAGTTTATGCCGAGCTACCTACTCTATTTTTTTCTGATCATGTTACTGTAACCGCAACTAGCCTTTGTCTTTTGGCCTTAGTAAGTGAAGTTTTTAATTGCTTTGTTTCTTTTGTTCCATGGTGAGGTATATTTCTGTCATGCAGAAAAATTAATAAATAGATAAATAGAAAAATAAACAAACAAACAAACAAACAATTAAATTAATATGTAAGAAAATCTAGTCAACATATCAAGCACCAAACTGTTCTTTCCAGTGCCCCCACCCCCCCCCCCCCCCCCCCCCTAAAAAATTTTGCTTAATATGAGAATTATAATAATTTTATAAATTCCGTTGCTGTTGGGGGCATTTAGTGTCCCTCACGATGTGGTGTTCTCTAGTGTACTGTGCGACAAAACAGGTTGGAAAGTGGTTTCTTGTACAAATTACTGAAATGGAAAGTTTACTACTTCTCTAAGCATAAGCAAAGACTGGATTGCTGGTTCAAGATTTTCATGAAATGCCATTATTGGGATTTCCTTTTTCTACACTCACTGCCAGCATATTGCATAAAAACAGAAAATACATCACATCAAATTCGATGTTCTCTAAGCATTCATTTCAATGGGCTAAAATAGCTGGTTAATGGGAACTGCTTTTTAATTCTTTTAAACCATGCCTAGCCATATCAGGTTGTGCTCTTTATTTGCCCATAACAAGCATGATAATGATCTCACACTAAAGCCTCAAAGCTGCACTACAACCACTAGTGGCAACACATGCCATGTTTTTGCCGAGACACCACTCACTCCAGGGGATAGTGATAGGCTTGCTCCTCAGACAACTTCACATGAAATAGTTTATTGGAATTTTTATTGGAGTGGGAGAGAACATCTGCAGTTATTGGAAAACCTGCACAGACATGATACACTAAGGGAGGGAGCCAAGGTGAGGGGGAGGGGTAGGGGAGGGGTAGGGGAGGGGGGAAAGGGGGGAGAGGAGTGGTCAGATAGTCAGTCTTGGTTGATCACCATGCTGTCCCTGCAGTCACCACAGTTCTGCCAAACTCTGCCAAAGTCTGTGGGGATCAGATAACCCCTGGCCTGACCAGCACTCTCTCTCTGGAGCTCTTGGTTGGGGACACAATCAGGGCCACCCCCAGTCTTTCTGCCCTTGTCAAAGCCAAACACTTGCCCTAGCCAGAGATATCACAACAGCTTGGCCCCATTTATTGTTCATTCTTCTTTCCAACAGCAAAGGCTCTCTCTCAATGGACCCCACTCAAAAGACCCTGGTGATTTCTCGTTTAGGGCCAAAGTGTGAAGGGATTAGTGTGAAATTCAAGCCATTCAGCTGTTTTTACAACAGCCACTCCACAGCAATAAGAGCTGAGCTCTTTATTTGCTGCCTCTCCTAAGAGCTTGCACAAACATCTGCACAACAAACAAGGATCAGTTTACATTACAAATACACAGGTGAAATATACAAGGCTATTACCGAGCAGTATTCAATGAAAGGGCTTGTGTAGGGTAGAATTAATGTTCGGTGCCACCTTTACTCAGCACTGAACTCTCATTGTGCAGCAAAGCTTGACGGTGCAATTCAAAATCATTCAGAAAAAAATACTTCATGCATGAGTACCACAGCAAATTTCCTCCCTTATTGCAAACTTTTGCATGTGTAATACACTCCTTTTTGTCGCAAAAATGACAACTTTTGAGTTAAAGAAACAAGCATTATTTCTGCAAATATAGAAGGAAATTAATGGTATGCTACCTTGTCCATGACTAATTTTGAGATCGTTCAACTGCACAAAGAAACTTCCATGTATAAAAAATTCTAATATGACATCCCTAAGAAAACTGCAAAAAATCTACAAAATAACCTGTCACTGCTCTGCCTATGTGCAAGAGATGATTGAACAACAAACTTTCTAATAAAATCAGCACTGTATTAGGACATACAATCCGACACTTTCAAAATAAATGCTGCCATAATGCAGTGAGGATTCAAGACCTCATGAGCTTATCTCTAGAGTTACCTCAGTGAACTGTGGCAGCAGCATGGCCCTTAATCCTGCACTTCATAGGTGCTGGGGTTTACCAAGGATTACTGGGGGCTCTATTAAGCTCTGATACAGTTGCTGCCCAACTCCAACCAACTCCAGCCAGACAGCCGTGGCAACCTTTTATCATTTCCTTCAGAACCCAGTCAAAGCTTCCCCTTGCCTGGCTCCTCCTCAGTGTCACTCAGCCAGACTGAGACTTGTTCCAGCAAGGCTTCTCACTAAGAACAAATGTACAGGTGTGATAGTCTGTGTGTCTGAGCTCTTTCATACACTCTAAACAGTTTTTCAGCCAAGAATGATACTCTAAACCTGCTTAACATTTGATTTTATGAAGCCCATTTCTGGCATTACACAATACTGTATCTTTCCTTCATGTGCTGTTTTCTAGAAATGTTTGTGACTACATACGAACCTTTATCAAGTGGCCTAATTAAGGTAAAGTATGAATCAGTGTGCACCTGACATGGGTGAGAAGTCTAATGTCTATAAACAAAACCAATACCTTTACCTTTAGATCCACTACTGTTTAATACTGGTATAGGGAAGACCTAAAATACATCTTTTTTACACAATCATTACTGCTGATGCAACAGTATTTTTGTATGATCTTGTGAGAAGATTCATATTTACAGCAATGGAGAAGCAGAAGAGACTATTGGGAATGTTCGCCAGGCCTGCAAAAATCACCACACACTATGAGAAGAGTTATGGCCACAACCAGTAGCTGTATCTGAAAAACTGTATGGACTGCAGGACTAACTGTGCAGGACCGCACACTTCATTGCAAAAATTAGTCTCCAAGTGTGACAGTATTCAAGAAGATGAAGAAGAAGGAGCATACGAAATTTTTATCTGACTTCTACAAATTTCTCAAAAGAAAAATTGGCCACCTAAAGGCTAGTGTTTGTTTGCTGCAACAGAAACATGGAAACAGATTCCTAACCCATCATACAATCCATTTATCTAATTAAGCAGTTTGTGCCTGCAGTGAAAGAGCTAGTGAAGCTAGCCCTTCTCTCTGTTTGTCTCTGTCTCTGTCTCTGTCTCTCTCTCTCTCTCTCTCATCACACACACACACACACACACACACACACACACACACACACACACACACACACACACACACACACACACACACACACACACTCTGACATTTAGGGGTGAGTCAGCAAGGCTGGTGAAACTTAGCAGCTCTCTCTCACTTTAATCCAATTCACCCATCTCACCCATAAGTCATCACTTCAGCATCAAAGCATCAACTACAACTCGAAGCAAGGATTGGCTCCATCAGCCACATTCACAACTGTACTAATGGCTGCTGAAGCCTTGGTCATCTCTTCTCTTGAAGGATGACAGATGATGATGTAGCCGCATACCACATGATCATAACCATTCCACAAATGTCCACCCAACTGACATTTTCCCAGCATTTATTCAATCAAGCCATACACCATTCTTCTTACATTCTATTCAGGTGGAGAATGCCTTTCAGTGGGTCTATCTACACATCACATCCCACTCCTAGCATTCAGATCACTTCCAAAGTGATCTGTACATCTCACTCCATGTTCCAGCATCCAGTTGACCTCAGCCCTTCACAGCTCACTCTGCACACCCAGTTTACTCACATGGAGATTGGTAGTCAGTCTGTGGACTCGGTCATCCCCCATTCCTGGTCCTCCCCGAGACCTGTGGGAGATGTAATAGTCTTCACTGCTCTCACTGGAGAAGTATGGGCCTCCTGTGGCCATCTTGACCAGTGATGCTAGCACAGCACACTAGAACACCAACAGCCTCACAGAGGCAGGCACAGTTCAGTCCACTGCAGGGCAGGTTCTAGCCAGACACCATGGTGGTCACTCACTACAAAGGCAGTGTTCCAAGACCTGGAGGCATGGTGCACCTGAGGTCAGACCAATGCTGTGCTGGTGCTGTTTGCATTGGGTGCAGAGTGTGCACACACCTGCAACAGTGTCAGAATGGGAATACACGTGTACGTATTAGAATGCAAACAAGAATGAGAATACATTAGAAGACAAACTGTAACACCTGAAAATCTCCAAATGATGAATGGGTGAACAAGTTATGATGACAACACAGGACAAAGAAAACAGATACCTGTAGGCTGCCACTTTTACTGCACTAGGTTTGTTTTTTCTTTTAATCCTCTGTTACAAACATTACAAGAGGAAACAGAACCAAACATGGAAGAGTATACAAAGAATGCTTTAGTTTATTTTGAGATGCTACATTTGAACCACAGTAACTTGAAACATCACCTCGGGGTGACTGGGTATAAATTTTATGTAGCACATGTATGCATTCCTTGGCCATGAGCCAGAATATTTCTATAGACAAAAACTTTCTCCACTCCCTTAAAGTTAAAGGATCACAAGGAAGAGGTGCCAGTGCATACATTCAAATACTTTGCATTTCCACTTTGACTCTTGTGTATAAAAATGTAGGCTCAGTAATGATAAAGAGTAACAATGAGCGAAAAGCTTCTAATTAAATAAAGATGTATGATCACCTTGTGCTTTGGATGCAAAAGGTCTGGTATTGTTTTGTGAGTGAAAGTATGCGTGCATGTGCACGTGTGTGTGGGCATGGGTATGTGTGGGCATGTGTGTGTATGTGTGTGTATGTGTGTGTGGGCATGGGTATGTGTGGGCATGTGTGTGTGTGTGTGTATGTGTGTGCTTGCATGGTGTGTGTGTGTGTCTGTGTGTGTACATTCATGTGCATGTATGCAGATCTGTCCAAATATTTGTACAAGCACCACATTTTGAAGGCTGTATGCATGTAAATGTCAGTGTGTGCATACACGCAGTGAGAGAGAGAGAGAGAGAGAGAGAGAGAGAGAGAGAGAGAGAGAGAGAGAGAGATATTACCAACAGCTGCAATTCTAAATTATTAGGTATCAGCTGTAAGCAATAATGTCTCGTTCGTGATATCGTTATTGCACATGCAGTGACACAAAAAAGATCGTAAACACACACTTATACACTCAGAACATTGTACAAGGCCACCAACGCAGGCTCTAACCTGCTGACATCATGAATTCTATCACTGCCTATGCCCAAAAGAGGTAGACTTCCAAAAAAAAACAAGTAGCAAGTACTGACAATCTGAGTACTGACAATCTGAGTACCAAGTATCATTGTACCGAATGTTTCAAACATCATCGCCACTTCAACGACTCAAATCTTCGTGATATGCCGAGACCAGTAGCTCCAGGTCAAAATTGTGGAGACAGAACGTGACAGGACACTTACCAACTTCAGGAGACGTCGCACAGGTCTAAAAAAGTTTCCTGGTTATGCCAACGTACTGCAGATGAATAGTCTTAGACAGGATTTCCGTTACACTTTCTCGATATTTACACGTCTCATCCTTTGTACTCCCTCTTGGTTTCGCTGGAACAACAAACGACGGCCATTGCGTTCCTTTCATTGGCAGTGCCCGTATACTATTGCAGAGGGAACAGGCGGTCTGTAAATCTGTTCGATTCGATTTAGCCTAGCACTGTGCGTGCCAAAACATGTCTGGGGCTTTGGAGGCAAAACGCCGCGCTCGCTCCTGCCGGGGGTGAAACGACAGAAGCCTCGCACCTGCCTTAAAATTGTTGCAGGCGACGATGACAAATTGTTAGTCTGTGTGGTTTGACTCTAGGGTGCCCAGAGAGTTCAAATGCGACTGGAAACAATAACTGTCATTTGCCTTCCGGCACTTGACGCGCACTGTTGTGACAGGGCGACACACGCCGGCCGACAGCAGACGGCTCAAATTGGAATCTGTGTGACAGGATCAGAAAGGCTGGGGGAAAATGTGTTAGATCGGGAATGGATGGATAGTAATGGAGTGGAAGTGGAGCAACCACAATTGATCTGTATTCTGCCTCTCATGAGATGCTAAACATTTGTTTCTGCTCGCGGGATGTGCTCGTACATGTTCGTTAATCCAAACTCGGCGCCAGCCAAACAGTGCATGTATTATTCACAGCACCCAATTGATTGGCCGCCTGCTCTTTCGCTATCTGACCAATGGTTATCGGAAGAGCTAAAACTACTTGATTACTTACGGATATTGCCAACAATATGCACATTTTAATTGAGGCTGTGAACGAGAGAAGCTCCGATGGAATCGATTCAAAACAAATTTTGCGTTATCTCCCTTGAATTTCTACACAATCCCTTCTTTGTGTTGCATTCTTACACACAAATCCTTTTTTGCACAAAACCACAGCACACCTGATAGAGAGAGAAAATGGGCATCTTTATTAAGAAGACATAGTAACCTTATTGACACCAACATCCAATCGTCTTTCTTAATAAAGAGCCAGTTCCACAAATCATATGCATGTGGCAAGTATATGTTCATGGCAACATGCATCAGAACATAAAATTATTATTGCGTATATAAAACGACTTTCCACAAATCATATGCATGTGGCAAGTATATGTTCATGGCAACATGCATCAGAACATAAAAATATTATTTCATATATAAAACGACTGAAGTTGTAAAAAGGTACACGTCACATTGCAGAATTTCATCTTCCACAACCGATTTTACATACCTAGAAATACATAAAAAAAATTGTGACCCTGGTTATGTCCCTTGTTCTGCTCTCCGCGTTACTTGTCCTAGTGGTTTGACATCTCCCCAATGCACAAATTTAATTTCCATCCCACCATTACATATAACTAATCTTATGATGCCTGTTTGTTTTGTGTGGGCTGACCGCCCTAATCGTCACGATACTTGGGTACACACTACCTCCAAGCTCTTTTCGGGGCTATGTTTCTACTGGCCTTCCATGCATTTCTGAGAGTAGGGGAGATGACGGAATCCGAGCACAACCTCAGTCTCGCAGATGTAACGTTCGGCTCGGATAAGTTGTCCATTACTTTCCGCTCAGCCAAACACGCGGGGGGCAGAACCCAGTCAGCGGTGGTCCAACAATCCGCAGGAGATAGACGTTTTTGTGCTGTGCTAGCGTTGAAGCAGTATCTAAGTCTGCGTGGAAATGGGGTTGGTCCCTTGTTTCGCTGCCAAGGCAAAGCCATCTCGCGTAGTGTCTTCGTCTCCACACTCAAATTTCTGCTGTCTAAAGCAAATATCCATGCCGACAGATTCAACTCACACAGCTTCCGCATAGGAGCAGCTTCACACTGCGCCATGCGGGGCGCTTCCGAGGCGCAGATTCGAGTTTGGGGGAGGTGGAAATCCGATGCATTCAAACGATACCTCCGCACTCCATCTTTCACCTATTAGTCTGGGAAGGTGTTGTACATAACTTAGACTATCGTGTCAAGGAATATGTGTTTGGTTTTTGTTTTTGTTTTTTGGTCTTTTGTTGTTTGGTTTTTTTTTTTTTTGTTGTTGTCTTTTTCCTTTTTCTTTTGTGTTAATTATTTAATTTTTCTCTCTAGATTGTGTGGGGCTGCTATATGTCGTCAGTAACTCCATATAGCTGTGGCGGTCAGCCCACACAAAACAAACAGGCATCATAAGATTAGTTATATGTAATGGTGGGATGGAAATTAAATTTGTGCATTGGGGAGATGTCAAACCACTAGGACAAGTAACGCGGAGAGCAGAACAAGGGACATAACCAGGGTCACAATTTTTTTAATGTATTTCTAGGTATGTAAAATCGGTTGTGGAAGATGAAATTCTGCAATGTGACGTGTACCTTTTTACAACTTCAGTCGTTTTATATATGAAATAATATTTTTATGTTCTGATGCATGTTGCCATGAACATATACTTGCCACATGCATATGATTTGTGGAAAGTCGTTTTATATATGCAATAATAATTTTATGTTCTGATGCATGTTGCCATGAACATATACTTGCCACATGCATATGATTTGTGGAACTGGCTCTTTATTAAGAAAGACGATTGGATGTTGGTGTCAATAAGGTTACTATGTCTTCTTAATAAAGATGCCCATTTTCTCTCTCTATCAGGTGTGCTGTGGTTTTGTGCAAAAAAGGATTTGTGTGTAAGAATGCAACACAAACAAAATTTTTGCACAGGGCCACAGCGTAAGGTTGTTCGATGCCAGTAGCAGACGATCTCTTGGGCAGTCTGCTTCTTACTTCCGGTAGTGCGCTGACCGCGGGTTTTAGTTCTAGAGGGGGGTCGGGCCAATTCCCATACTCTGGCCAGAACCCACGCGCAGGAATTGGGTCATTCCTGAAACTTCTCCCGGAGAAGACGGGCACCAGCTCAGAGCCTTTCCCACCATCCACCCCCAGCTGCCACCAATCTTGTTATGACCCCCACCCACCCATTTTTAATTAATAAGTTTATTTTGAGTTTTACTTTTGATTGACATGACTACAATTGTCAAATTTTGCCCTGTGGCATTCACACACAAGAAAGTGTGGTCAAAGATCATATATATACACTGTGTCTGCAGGCTCTCTACAACGTTAATTGTACGGTGGGGTGCTCGTGATATGAGAACTGAACTGCGGCATCTCAATCAGCCTTCCACCACTCCAGCAAGCACTCCCGCACTCTCACCAGAGGAGAAAGTACTGACACTCACCTTGTAAGTGTGCTGGCCTTGCATAGTGGTTCCGTAGGTGTTCATTCACAAGATGGCATTCAGTTCAGTCTAACTTAGTAGTACAATTCACGGTTTATATAGCAGACAATCTGCACTCCCCATCATTTATACCTAATATGTCACTGTTATCATGTCACTCTTTTTTGTTTTGCTGTAACATAGACTGTAAATCAGGCAGCATAATTTCCCTAGTAAGATAAGTTTATTCAATTCCATTCTGGTAGACATAGCCATTGTTCTGGGTGCTGTATAATGTGCATTTCAACCCACTTATCCAACATTAATGTTCTTCTGGGTCAGTAATCACAAGTACAATCCTTTCCAGAGTGCCAATTAGTGCAAAAAAAACTATCTTTTGGCTACACTCTTTTCCTTCTGAACCCAAACCTGTTGAGGTGAGGCTTACAAAACCAAAAGTAACCTCCTATTTTAGTCAGCATCCATTTGTGCATTGTCCCTGCGTGAACAGTCACTGATGCAGTTGGATGTGTGCAACTGTTTCTTGAAGCCAGCAATCACTGCACTGTAGATGTGTGCAAGTGCTTCATGAAATCAACAATCACTGCAATGTAATGAAATAAATTATTTTACACTGTAGATGTAAGTGCTTTATGAAACCAACAATCAGTACACTGTAGATTTAAGTGCTTCATGAAATCAACAATCACTGCACTGTAGATGTGTGCAAGTGCTTCAAGAAATAAACCATTGCTATACTGTAGATGTAAGTGCATTCTGAAACCAACAATCACTGCACTGTAGATGTGTGCAAGTACTATATGAAAGCAACAATATACACTTTAGATGCTGGTGGTTTATGAAATGATCTATTACTACACTGTAGATGGGTGTGTAAGTGCTTCAAGAAACCAACAATCACTACACTGTAGATGTATGCAAGTGCTTCATGGAATCAACTACAGACCTGTGCACCCTAGATTTTCAAAATCAGAAGATTCTGGGTGAAAAATCAGAAGATTTTTTCTCGAACTCCAAACGACACAAAAATACAACACACACACTGGAACTCCAACACGAAAAAAATCGTGAGATCGTGAAAACCAGTCATACAATGCTTCAAAAATCGTACATTGTACGATTTTTTCGTACAAGTGCACAGGTCTGCAACTATCACTACACCGTAGATGTGATGAAACACTGTCTGGCACAAAAACATAACAAGAACAAAATAGAATGTCTTCCAAATCTTCATTGCACATTTCAAAATGCAAACAAGCATTTATGTGTCCAAATATTAATTTTAAATAAGTGCAAACTGAAGTATGGGACACACACACATTTACGGATGTGCACACGCATACTCACATACACATACTTCAGGTTTGGTGCATAATTACATTCACTTCATATTCACAAAAAAGAGAAAGAAAACAAAAAAAAAGATGACTTTCTGTGTTATTACTTTTTCATATTCAACAATAATTTACCCAAGGAGATGACCATATTCATTACTTTCATGGCCTAGGCATTCACAGCAGCAGGACAATTTGAAAAGTTTTGGAAAGATGACCTTTGGTTAAATATGAATCTTGAAAGCAACTCTTACTGAAATGGCCTGCACAATATGCATTCTTGCATTATGTATTGTTGATGATATTGTGGGTATGTGAGTTGTGATGACCCTTTGATATCAACCCATAAAGTAAAATAATAATCTTACATAAATTATATTAAAAATAACATCCCCCCACCCCCCACTCCCACCCCCCCAAACAAAGTCCTCATAAATGACAGTGTTGAATGCACTTCACCATTTCATAGTTGTTGCCAATGCCTTATCATCACTGCTTTCTTTCTCTGATCTCTCTGTATTCCTGACAGCTTTGCTGAGGACCTATACAGCTGTGGTGAAAGCTACCAATTTCTGCAGATTAGTATCAGTGCTGCCTATGACGGAGGTCAGTTGTCCCTTCACACCTGATACTTCAGGTATTCCTTAGCCAGACATCGCCTTACATCGCTCTCACTTTGCAACATCTGCAACCAGGAGTAAAACCCCATCCAGGAGTAAAACCAGGTTACCTGTGTGGGCTGCCCTGGGAAATTATGAAAGCTAATTTGTTGCTTGCCTGCACCCGGGGGAGTTGGGTTGGCAATGGAGAGATAAATGATGCCTGCGACCTGGGAGTGAAAGTGCGGTTTGCAAAACCTTTAAAGAGTGAAAACTTAGTATAAAAAGCATAATAGCCATTCTTATTCTGGGAGTTGTAATAACAAAGATTTGGAGGCTATTGTCTGTTCCTGTCCACAGTCACCACAACACAATTCAACTTTCAAAGCAAGCAACTTATTATGCACTCTTGATCAACATCTTTTGAATCAAAAAAATAACAAGACTGTGTGGTTCTTTGGTGATGCCATCATCTGTCCACAGCACTTAATACAAAATGATGGCATTTCCAACTAGAGAGTGAAGTATACAACAGTGTGCAATGCAAACCACCCCCCATCCCCATCCAACACCCCCCACCCCCCAAAAAAAAAAAACCAACAACAAAACACTGCACATGTACCAGTACCAATGCTCACAGTCTAGAGCCTATTTAAAGTCATTCAGCCTCCCCTTATTTAAATTCATTGTTCTGGAAAAACACTTCACTGGATACAGCACACATTCACACATGTGCACAAACACATGCAATCTCTCTTGCACATATATGCATGTGCGTGCATGCACTCACACACCACACAGACACACACACACACACATGGTATCATTCACACCTTCACTCAAGCACTCATGTACCCCGACATTTACCCAACAAAATTCACATGAGCTGCACTCCCTTGTACTTTGTCCTTGTATCCAGGGCATGCTGACATAAATGCCTTCTCCTCTGTGCCACCCTTGTTCAGGATGCACTGCATGCAACCAAGGACAAGATAATACTTGACCACGAGTCTGTCTGTTTCTGACCAGTTGCATTTCACAGTCTTCAGACTGCATACCCTGAGGCAGTGCTGCACCCAAAAGGTTTTATCCTTCATTAGACCAGTGATTCCTACTCCTCCAATTAATCCCTGTGGTCATTGTTGCTTCACCATGAAACATTCACAGTTTCTTGAGGGGGGTCATCTGAAGGTCAAACTCATGACAGATGAAGTCACGGATTCCCTGAGCTTTCTTCATAGGCAGGACTGCTCGCTCAGCAATTGTGTCAGCAGAGCTGAAGTGTAAAACCATACAAAATGTCAAGCATGCTATTGTCAATGAAAGCAGAATCCAAATGCATGAAATATGAACTACAAAAGGCAAGGAGACTGGCAAATTTGGATAGACTCTTTCTGTCTGCTGCATGTTAAGGATCAAAGTCATGCCAGGACTTTCAAATCCTGGCATACATGCCAAAATAGTTTTGTAAGAAGCATTGTGATTGCTTGGTTGAAGATGTCACCTGTCTGCAAAAGAGCCAGAATTTTTGTGTGTTTATTTATCTCTTTCAAGATGTGTGAATTCTTTGTAAATTCAGGAAGAACATTCTTAGGCATCTATATATCTCAACTTTCTTTATCAAATTATTATATTATGCCTTTGAGTTAATGCACATGTTTTGCTAAACATATCAAAAAGTGCATCAATCTGGGGTATGCTTGCTTGGATTCTATCAAAATAATAATCCCACTGGTATCTAGAAATGCAGTGCTCCATCAACATGCTTGAATTACATTACTGCAATGAAAACTTTCCTATTCCAATATAAACATTTTAAGTTAGCCAAGTGGACTGATAAAAGAGGTATTCACATCCACATGCATCATCAAAACATCACAGAAAGGGCATATAATAGTTTCTAAAGACATTGTCAAATAAATGCAATCAATGAATGTTTGAGCTCTTCAGTAAAGTTCAGTACATTTGCAGTGGTCACATATTAGGTAAATACCAAGCCAAATTACATCCAAGAAAACAGTTTTCTTCTAAGCTTTTGTAGAAGAGTATTTCATCACTAGCCATCTATCACAACCTTGATACAGCTATGCAAAAAAATTAATGGGAGTCCAAAACTTTACCTGCTCATGAATTCCTTGATGGTCCTGAAGTTCATGGTTAGATTCACAGCATTGATGGTATTCAAGTGTGGAATGGATGCATAGAACTTGAAAACCTGTGAAGGACAACAGAGGGAAAAAAATAAAGCTATGAACAAACATCTACAGTCCCATTAAATTTGCACACTTTTCTGTGATGCTGAGATGTAATCTCTCCTGTGGTCGGAACCAGGACACAAAGCATGGAACATTTGATACATTTGCTTCACATGACAAAAGTCCTTTCTTGGCTGCACTGACATCACATGAGGAGGGCACAGACCTCCAGCCTTGATCATCTGATCAGTATGAGACATCACATGAGGAGGGCCCAGTCCTCCAGCCTTGATCATCTGATCAGTATGAGGCATCACATGAGGAGGGCCCAGTCCTCCAGCCTTGATCATCTGATCAGTATGAGACATCGTGCATGAAGGCCCCTGGAGATCTGATCAGTTTGAGACATCGTGCATGACGGCCCCTGGAGATCTGATCAGTTTGAGACATCGTGCATGAAGGCACCTGGAGATCTGATCAGTTTGAGACATTGTGCATGAAGGCCCCTGGAGATCTGATCAGTTTGAGACATTGTGCATGAAGGCCCCTGGAGATCTGATCAGTTTGAGACATTGTGCATGAAGGCCCCTGGAGATCTGATCAGTTTGAGACATCGTGCATGAAGGCCCCTGGAGATCTGATCAGTTTGAGACATCGTGCATGAAGGCCCCTGGAGATCTGATCAGTTTGAGACATCGTGCATGAAGGCCACTGGAGATCTGATCAGTTTGAGACTCGTCCATGACGGCCACTGGAGATCTGATCAGTACAAGACATCATGCATGAAGGCCCCTGGTGACCAACTCACCTGCTCCTGTGCAGGGGAGAAAACAGCTGGCATGGAGATCTGCATCCCTTTCTTTACTTCCTGTTGGCACAGCTCAGCCAGCACTGCTGATGTCTCCCCTGCAGAACACAGCATCCAATGTGGATAAAGTGCATTTAACAATGGGGATAAGATGCAATGAGTAAAACTACAGCATATATGACATTTCCTTCTTCTTGATATGAAATATTATGATATTGGAAAACCAAACTCAAATCAAGTATAATGCATACAAGGAATCAAATATAGCATTTCAAAGAGTCACAGTCATCTTTGTGGGAAACATTTGGATGAAATGACCACTGACCATAAACTTTTATAGACAACATGTATTAAAAAAAAGCATCTTGAAGACAGGTCCACGTCCTTACCTTGGGATTCAGTGAAGAAAACTTTCACATCAACCTGAGTCAGGTAAGCGAGCATGGTGTTCACGTACTTAGTGTACTGACTGAAATTAAATAACAAACATTGTTAAAGAAAAAAATGTTCCTTCCAAATGAATCAGCACACTCTGGCCTTATGTAATGTGACATAGCACAGTCAACAGATATCCCATTTATCACAAAGGAGACAAGAGAATAGTTCCTAGGTTAGGCTGCACACCCATTAGAAGACAATGATGATGATGATGATGATGATGATGATGATGATGATGATGATGATGATGATGATGATGATGATAACTGTGGGTGTAAATCGTGATGGTTGTATTACCCTTAAGGGAGATTTTCCTGAATAAAAGTTTCAGAAGAAGAAGAAGAAGATGAAGATGAAGAAGAAGGAGGAGGAGGAGGAGGAGGAGGAGGAGGAGGGGGGAGGAGGAGGAGGAGGAGGAGGAGGAGGAGGAGGAGGAGGAGGAGGAGGAGGAGGAGGAGGAGGAGGAGGAGGAGGAGGAGGAGGAGGAGGAGGAGGAGGAAGAAGAAGAAGAAGAAGTACACACCACACAACATATACTGAGCACTGCTCTGTTTCAACCAGAAGTAAATTTTCCCCCAAAACAAAATTGATTTAAATAAAGGTTATTGAAATTATTGGTAAAATACAATATATTTATCCTCTGAAGTATCAGAGTACTTGTAATCAGTACATCAGCAAAACTGCTACATACTTTTTGTTCCCTAGAATGTTAGAAATCATGCTTCTTTCTTGCTATTTCCCAATTGGGGGCTTCCCTGTGTCATTACTGTGTGTTGTAACCCTGTGTGTTGTAATCCTGTGTGTTGTAACCCTGTGTGTTGTAACCCTGTGAGTTGTAATCCTGTGTGAGTGTGAATGTATAAGGTGAACATCTATGATGCACCTTCCCCTCTGTGTGACTTCCAGAGTGTTGGTTCAACATCTATGATGCACCTTCCCCTCTGTGTGACTTCCAGAGTGTTGGTTCAACATCTATGATGCACCTTCCCCTCTGTGTGACTGCGAGAGTGTTGGTTCAACATCTATGATGCACCTTCCCCTCTGTGTGACAGCGAGAGTGTTGGTTCAACATCTATGATGCACCTTCCCCTCTGTGTGACAGCGAGAGTGTTGGTTTAACATCTATGATGCACCTTCCCCTCTGTGTGACAGCGAGAGTGTTGGTTTAACATCTATGATGCACCTTCCCCTCTGTGTGACAGCGAGAGTGTTGGTTTAACATCTATGATGCACCTTCCCCTCTGTGTGACTTTGAGAGAGTTGGTTTAACATCTATGATGTGCCAAAAAACAAATAATCGTTCTAAAAGAAGCTTCTTCAACCTTCCATCATGTTTACAATATAAATTTTATCCTGTTTCTGTCAATTACTTCTTTGTGACAAATACAGTAATCAGAAATGAAAAAAAGACTTTAATTTCATAGCATAACATCAGCCAAAATACTGGAAAATCTCACGTGAATTTGGCAGGTTTGGTTTCTCCAGGCTTTACTTTGTCTGTTTCAATGATGAGACAGCTTCTCTCATACAAGCCCCTCATCCTCTGGATTCTCTCCACCATTTTGTTTCTGTTTGCACCATTGCTGAAATCTAGAAAGGACACAGATGGAAATGGGAAAGACTGATAATAAGGTAGACTTTTACATATATATATGATACAAAATTACAAGTAGCAATGGCATCCCACTTGTCTGTAATCCCTGTTTACTGCTGGAATAAGATTTCAACAAGGAAGATAATGCTTAAGAAACCATTTCAACAAGTTCTTTTTAAAAAACAGTACAAAAGTTACAGAAAGAGACATGATGATTGTGTCTTTACTCAAATCTTATTTCAAACTATTTCATTGTAGACAGACAGAAGTTTACATTTCATATACTATGTTGATCTGATAAGCTTGCCTCAGCCTCTTGATCTTTCTCAAATCAAAGCTTTCTGTGATCCTCTGGTACAATTTGTTAAATAATCATCCAAAAGTTGTGGAATTTTTTTCAAATCACAGTAGAATACCCAGGCAAAACAAATACATCAGTCAAATCCTGATTTTCTTTTCAAAATGAAATTTAGAAAACACCAACCAACCAACCAACCAACCAACCAACCAACCAACCAACCAAAAACACCCTCAGCACTACATGTTTACAGAGAAAAAGAAATACATCCCCTTACTAACCTGACCACAGTCGCCTGTCCACAGCCATTCGGTTGCTGACCACATAGTCTGCAGCCACCAGCTGCCTGGCTGTCACTGTCAGGGAGTGGGTCAGACGTAAGGCAGAGATTATTTCCTGAGAGTAGGAAAAAGAAAAGCCATGTCAACAGACTTCATTGACTGACTGGTGGGCTGACTGCCCATCCATCCACCTGTACATCACTTGATCCACCTGTCTGTTCATCCATCTGTTCATTTACTTACCCATCTTTTGCTGAACTCAGAGATCACATACACCCAGATATGTCAGAGAGTGAAAATAAAACTCTTCAGGAGGAGGAGGAGGAGGAGGAGGAGGAGGAGGAGGAGGAGGAGGAGGAGGAGGAGGAGGAGGAGGAGGAAGGAGGAAGGAGGAAGGAGGAAGGAGGAGGAGGAAGAAGAAGAAGAAGAAGAAGAAGAAGAAGAAGAAGAAGAAGAAGAAGAAGAAGAAGAAGAAGAAGAAGAAGAAGAAGAAGAAAGAAGAAAGAAGAGGAAGAAAGAAGAGGAAGAAAGAAGAAGAAAGAAGAAGAAGAAGAAGAAGAGGAAGAAGAAGAAGAAGAGGAAGAAAGAAGAAAGAAGAAGAAGAAAGAAGAAGAAGAAGAAGAAGAAGAAGAAGAAGAAGAAGAAGAAGAAGAAGAAGAAGAAGAAGAAGAAGAAGAAGAAGAAGAAGAAGAAGAAGAAACAGTATCTATCAGGGGCAACAGCGGTTATGGCACCAGCACTTACAGCAAAGGCAATAAGAGGAGGCAGGAGATGTAGCAAAGCAGTGAAAATAGGTCAAGGGATTTGGAAGAAAACGGAAGGAACAAGATGGATGAATTGCACTGCTGTATACCTGTGCACCACTGACTTCCTTGGAATCCACCAGGACCACAGGCTGACCTCTAGGTCTTGGAGTCACCACAGCAGTGCTGAATGTCTGCACCTTCCCCTGGGCTGTCTCATTGGCTGTCCTTTCATGATCCACAGTGCCAGACACTGAAGCAGCAGTACCCTGATTCTTGGCTGCCATCTTTCGACGAAATTCTTCTTGCTTCTGTTTCTGAATCCTCAATCTCTCCTCACGAGAAAGACATTTCAACGGGATCCCACCTTTGGGAGGATCTTGGGTTCCAATGGACAAGGAATGGTCATCCACTCCTCGTGACAGAACAGGAGACACGACGTTTCTGTGTGCACTTGTTGAGTCTGCTTGATGATATCTGGAGGGAGTAGTGAAACTCCCAAGCTTCTCACTGTGAATGACACCTGAAACACTGGTGCCCATTGCATCAGAGCTGCTGCTCTTGTCACTGGTGCTAGCTCCTGGTGCCCCTTCCTTTACACTACTTGACTTAATTCTGGTGAATTCATTGACTTCAGTCACTGGTTCCTCGTCATCACTGCTCCCAATGACGGCCTTCCTTTTCCTTGGGACAGGGGCAGGAGATAGTGCCTGGGTCTGGGTGGGAGACACGATGACCGCTTCTTCATCGCTGGAGGAGTCTGCCATTCTGAGGAGGCGTCGCTTTCCCCTGACCTCCTTGGTGTCTGGCTTGCAGGGTCTCCCACCTCTCCTCCCCTGCTTGCCTGCCACCAGCAGTTGTTTGTCTGGAGTGATCTCTTCCTCCACACTGAATTCCTCTTCTGAAATAAAAGGGAAGATTCATGCAGAATTTGAATGAATGAGGGAGATGTCAAAGCAAAATATTATAGGCAAGTGCATCTCATTCATGATCCATTGCACTCTGTTACAACCAAAAGCATTTTAACCCTCACTATTTCAACTTGTGAACAAGAAGGGCAAAGCCCATACGACTCACATGCTTGACCTTGACCTTTATATGACCTTGACCTTCAGGTGACCTTCAAGGTCAAGGTCAAACAACTAAACCTACCAATGACATCATACACTAAGAAATGCTTTACACATTTTTCCTAACAAAATACAAGGTCATCCAAGGTCATGCAACACAAAGCTGTTAATTCAAGACATAGGAAGCACAATGGTGCTTATTGGCACTTTCTACCATGAGATATAGTCACTTTTAGTGGTTCACTACCCCATTTTGGTCACATTTCATAAGGGTCAAAGTGACCTTGACCTTGATGATATGTGACCAAATGTGTCTCATGATGAAAGTATAACATGTGCCCCACATAATTATTAAGTTTGAAACAGTTATCTTCCATAGTTCAGGGTCAAGGTCACTTCAAAATATGTATACAATCCAACTTTGAAGAGCTCCTGTGACCTTGACCTTGAAGCAAGGTCAACCAAACTGGCATCAAAAGATAGGGCTTGCTTTGACCTATATACCACTTGTAGCTAAGGTCGCCATTCTCAATAACGTGGGAGAAAATTGGGAAAATGTGAAAAATGACTGTTTTTGAGACCACATTTATGGCTCCTGTGACCTTGACCTTGAAGCAAGGTCAAGTCACCATGTATGTTTTTTGAGGCCTTGTCATCATACACCATCATGCCACATTTGGTGTTGATAGACTTAATAGTCTCCGAGAAAAATCCAACGTTTAAGTTTTTTACGCCCGGACGCCCGGACGGACGGACGGACGACACGGCTCAGTACATAGACTCACTTTTGCTTCGCATGTGAGTCAAAAAATCATACAAGAACATTTTCCAAGGCTTGAAATAATTTCATTAAGTATAGATTCAAAGATGCTTCCTCTCCAGGAAAAAAAAGTGTCTACCAAAGAATTCACAGATGAAGTCCTCTCTGAATTAAAATATTTTTGAACAGGAAAAAAAGAACATAGGAAAATTATTCTACCTGAGTCAGTGGGCTCATCTATGCAAAAGCTGTCCTGCTCATACTGTGAAGGTTCATCTGCAGGCAACTGTGAGTAGACATTCATGAAGCGCCGCTGGTCATACTGCAGTCGGAACTGTCCGGGTCTCCTCACTGGACTGGCCACTGACTGCATGTACATGGCATGGGTTTCTGGGATGCAAAGCAAGGTAAAAATTAGAAAATTACAGAATGAGGCATGTTGCTGACTGCACATGCCACGACATGAATGATGATCAATGGTGCAGTTAAAGGGATAAAACCTGCTGCTCATTTTAATTTGTCTCTATTCAACCTGCTTGAGTCATACCCCGCTCATCATCTGGAATCCCCAGCTGCTTCAAAACTGGGGCTTTCTAAAGGAGCTCAATCAGAGGGTACTCCAAGCTGCCATCAAGGCCAACAAGGGACAGGGTGACTACACTGGTTTACAGAAACCATAGTTCTGTGCAGAAATAAAAGGATGCTTTCCTTAGCCATTCCCCATAGCCCAACAAACCAAACCACCCAAAAAGATGCACAGGGAAAGTGGACAGTGAGTTCCCACATACGTCCCACTGCCCCATAATCCTCCTGATTCAGTGAAGCATAATCAAACATCGCAAGATATCTCTGGTCACTATCTCCCGAGTGTCAGAGTTGATGCAAATATTTAGCTCTTTCTTGGAGGCATTGCAGTCCCTGTTGGACAGGTGACCTACGCATCCCACACACCAGAGGCAATCTGACCATACAAAGCATCCCATGGTATATGGCAGCTTCCCATGTGTTCAAGCAGCCGAGGCTTGGTTAGCAGAGAAGAATGAACAGGCCTTTCAGTATGTCTTTTGTGAGGAATGCAGGGTTCGTACAGGTTTTTAGATACAAAATTCCATGACTTTTCCATGACTTTCCATGACCTTCAACAACATTTTCCATGACCTAGCGTACTGTGATACATGACAATTTTAAAGAGAAAAGTGTATGGCGCACGACCAAACTCACGCACAATACACCCGTTGTAAAAAAAATCCTATTCTTTTTATTATTTTTACAGCAGATTGATTCAAAAACTGACAAATGCAGAAAAATTTCAAACAAGTACTCCTAAAAAAGGATTGATCCTTTTGTCCCAAATAGAAATTGTCTGGTGCTTCAACGATTAACGCACGCTGAATGTGGTAATCGAGCACGCGTCCATTCTGTAAACCCGAGTATTGACTCTGGCACAGTTCGCAATGAATGCGTAATAGGCTTGACCCTTCGCATTACAGCCTTGCGCCAAAAATAGTTCGTTCTGATACTATTTTTCTCTCCACTTTTTACAAAAATCATTCAGATGTCAAAACTTGTTTCCATTTCAACACAAACATTTTATTGTATCGAATAAACGCTTGTTTGTTGTCTCAACAAGAGTAAGTTAAGAGTTTTGTGCGAAATAGTCTTAGAACTACTTTAACGGCGTATATGAGGGAGCACATCGGCTATCCCACAAGCCTCTCGTGTGACCTCCGTATGAATAAATTGGCCAAAAACCTTCCATCACGTGATGTGAACTGTGCTAGAGATACTTTTGCCGGTAGGCAAAATCTCTAGTTTACTAGAATGGCACGCGTCTACACAACGCCATTGCGGTCCGATGTACACACAAACAGGTGGAAAATTTCCGCCTGTTTTCTCCCTTCAAGCGCACAATCTGGGCGCTAGACAAAAAGTAGATTCATCGTACATTAACATCGAATATAGCGTTGGAAGGGGGAAATTTTGTAGAATCCGAGGGTGTCTGTACGAAATTGATCGGAAAAGCGGGAGTGAGAAAATTTTTACAAAATGTCCGATGACGTTCGAACTTTCATCCATAACTCCTCTTTCGATTGTCACCGGAAGTTCAAACATACACCGAACGAAAAAGCAATCTTTCCTCTAATGAGTAGTAAAGTTTCAACTTGATCAAATGAGAAACTTCGACGGACGAGTGTTTAGAAGAGACCAACCCGAGTCGCGAAATGCATACTCCGTCGAGCCACCGCGAGTCGGTAGTGGCGGAGTTTTTTTTTTTTACGTAATCGGCTTGTATGTTCTCAGCGGAAATAAGATGGATTAACACAAAACTACACGACACATGTTCTTGAAATCTTCTGCTTCATAAACAACTTTCATTCTTGTTTTTATTCACAATATTTTGTGGATTGTCCACAATTAGCCATGAAAGTGAAGTGGTATTGCCGAGTGCATTTTGGCTAGTACTGTAGTAGCGCAAAGATTTGATACAAATTACCACGGAATCCTACCACTAGTTAAGAAAAAATTAGACAACTCATCTTTCATGTTACATTGGTATTTTGTGTTATTGATATGTGCGAATCCTGGAAAAAGTGGATTCTATCGAACCGACGGCCACTTCCGGTCTGATGAAATTTCTTCGAACATCGCGTGCGGCGTCTATTTAGCACTCGCTGAAGGTCCCGAGTTCTACAATACTTTTTCCAATATGTGCATAATATTGCAATAAATATCTTTCTAAATGATTGTTCTAGCATAAACTGAAACAAAAACCCCAATAAACTAACCGATTTCAGCTGATTTGTCCGTCAAAATCGCATCTGCGCCGTCACGCTCGTACTTGCCATTGTCTGATTGTGTGATTTTGACGGTCATGCTATTTACCGAAATAGCGCTAATGTCTTCGAAATGGCTTAGAAATGAGCATATATATCGTTATCCCCTTCTTGAATATGATATATTTAAGTTATTCTAATTAAACCAGAACTATATTTGACCAAATTACGTTAGAAACAGCAACATTTTGAAACAGACATGCGGTCGCCATAGACGTTATTCACGCAGCGGCCATTTTGAAATCGAAAACGAGACAGGGTGGGTAAATTTAATGGCGGCCAGCGTCTATGGCGAAACCGAAGGCTTCATCATCACATAGACACTGCTGTGTTCCTTATTGCGAGAACGATGATCGATATGACGAGAACTCCAGACTGTCCTTTTTCAAATTCCCCACAGACAAGAAGCAGAAGAAACTATGGATCTGGAAGATTCGGCGTGATCCTGGCAAAAAAAAATCAAGGCAACAAGAGCTTAGATTTAGGTCTTGTAAAACTAAAAGCAAAAAAAAAAAATCATCTAACCAGAACATTCAAGATCCTCATAAAAACACCATATTTGTCATATCTTTTCATCATCTCAACTACACTTCTTATGAAATAAAACCATTTATACAACTTGATATACGAATAAAAGCGACAAGGCTTCAGATAGTGCCCTCACGAGGAGTGCACATGTTTGTGATGTAAAACGTAACCTTCATGACAGTATTACACCAAAGATCCTATATAGGGTCTTTGATTACACTTCGAGTGATCTTATCTGATACCAGTTGATGTTTTACCCCTCTGCTAAGATTAAAATACAACTCATTCGAGTTTTACATGAAACATTTAGTTATCTCGATCGTCTGCTGGCGTAGTGGCTACGGTTCGATCGTGTTCGTCTGCTTGGTTCGTAGTGTTGATCATTATGAATGGTGTTTCTTGAAATAAGATCAGTAAGCCTATATGTTAATTTATAACGCTAATATAACCATGGGCTGTCTTAATTTATCAAAGCTGTATGTTGATTGCGTCAAAATACATTTTACAAATCCAAGCTTCGCGCACTTCTATTTATAGCTGACGCGCGGACCTCAGCGGCACCAGGATAGATTATAAATACATTGTTGTCCTCGAACCTGCCTGCTGTTGACATCGTGTACAATGCTAGTATTGTCTGATGCTATGAAATACGTTCACCAGTAAAAGGCCCAACACATATATTCCCAAGGTTGTATTATAATCTTAGCAGAGGGGTAAAACATCAACTGGTATCGGATAAGATCACTCGTAGTGTAATACATGTACTGTAATGAAGATCACGTTTTACATCACAAACATGTGCGCTCCTCGTGAGGGACTATCTGAAGCCTTGTCGCTTTTATTCGTATATCAAGTTGTAGAAATGGTTTTATTTCGTAAGAAGTGTAGTTGAGATGATGAAAAGATATGACAAATATGGTGTTTTTATGAGGATCTTGAATGTTCTGGTTAGATGATTTTTTTTTGTTGCTTTTAGTTTTACAAGACCTAAATCTAAGCTCTTGTTGCCTTGATTTTTTTGCCAGGATCACGCCGAATCTTCCAGATCCATAGTTTCTTCTGCTTCTTGTCTGTGGGGAATTTGAAAAAGGACAGTCTGGAGTTCTCGCCATACCGATCATCGTTCTCGCAATAAGGAACACAGCATTGTCTATGAGCCTCCGGTTTCGCCATAGACGCTGGCCGCCATTAAATTTACCCACCCTGTCTCGTTTTCGATTTAAAAATGGCCGCTGCGTGAATAACGTCCATTTCGATCCAGCTTTGCTTTCACTCAAGGCAAACTTGGAGGCGATGACACTGTTGGGAAACATGCGACGGAACAGCTCGTTCATTCCTTTGGTACTGGAGAATGAGAAGTGGGAGATGACCATTTTCAAAGTCCACAAAATTTCTGCTTTCAGTGTGTTCTCTGTTGTTAAGAAAGTGTCAATCCCAGTAGATCTACTGCCACTGCCAGTGGGTGCAGGCCTAGTTTTGACCGGCGTAGCAACGCCAGCTGGAACCATCACCTTTGAAGCACTCTCTGTCTCAGCATTTTTTGCAGTTTGAACAAAATCTGATATTCGTGTTTGACGTTTGCTCTTTTCTTCTTGGTGTTTTTTTAGCACGCGCCTGGTGCGCGACACCTTTCATGTGGCTTTTCAACGCTGCCGCTCCCATGTTGGATACACCAGTCTTTTTCACAAAATCGGCACTTTGCCATCCCATCCACTCTCGCTCGCATGACCCACTCACGGTATTCAGGGTCTCCTGTCCAAGAGCCTTGAAAGCGACACTTTCCAGGCATGATGATTATCTGATTCTCAAAGAAACACTGCACCACAAACAAAACAAGCTCTTTTCACTCTGTCCTCGTTTGAACCAACTGACCGGACAGGCGTGGAAATGAAACGAGGTCACCTAGCCAAAGAACCAATCAGGAAGCAGAAGGCACACGAGCCTTCAGAATTAACCAATGGGATGCAAGGGCACGTTTTCCTGACGTGCTCAGCATTTAAAATTAGATTGAGAGTATCGCGCGTAGCACAGCCTAGAAAACGTCTTTCTTTCTTTCTTTTTTTTCGTTCTTAAATTCCATGACTTTCCATGACCTAAGTTGAAATTCCATGACTTTCCAGGCCTGGAAAATGAAAAATCAAATTCCATGACTTTCCAGGTTTTCCATGACCTGTACGAACCCTGGGAATGTAAACCTGCCACACCAAGATGTAGAAACCAAATAATCAGTAGAAAATCCACCATCCCTTCACAAACCACATCACTGCTCACAGTTGACTTCACATTACCGAATCATATTTTTGAGCCTCGCACTTCTACACAGATTACAAAAGCATCAAATCAACATTTTAGTATATAGTTAGGCACTGCACTGGTTTGTGTGTCCCTGGTGTGCATGCATATATGTGCGTGTGTGTGTTTGTGTGTGTGTGTGCATGTTGCATATGTGCATTGGTGCATGTGTGTGAGAGAGTGTGTGTGTGTGTGTGTGTGTGTTACTGCATCTATATTGTGCACATGCTTACCTGTATTGAGAGCCTGGGTAGCATTGTCAATGAAACCCTCAAGGTCCTCTTCATCAGAGGCATCAAACTCATCAGACGACACCTGCACACCCTCCTCATCCGACAACTCGGCCTCCACATCCAGAAATCCGCAGGCTGACCGTCTCTGTGGAAAAGCATGGTTTCTGTTGGCATGTAATGTATACACAGTGAGATTAATGAACATTTATGAAACAGAGACTATTTGGATTTCAACAACTTCCATTTTTATTTTTTAAAACCTTGTACATGTTGGGTAGTCAATGATCTTCCACAGCAAACAAAGACTAATAGGCCTACAAACCACATCCATCCATCCACCCATCCATCCATCCATTTATCCATTCATCCATGACACAACAGTGTTGCTAACCTTTCTCTTTTTGACAGGTTTCTCCTTGGGTTGGACTTTAATGATTTGAACAGGATCATCTGCAAAGAAAAGTTGTAAACTTTCTACACTACTCACTACAGAATAGTGTGCACTGGCACTGTGTCACACAAGTTCAAGTATGTGTGTAAAAAAAATATTGATGGACAACAAAAAGTTTGGTGGGTGACAAGTGAGCATTGGTGGCAACTCATGTAACATTTAGTAAATTTAAAATGAAAATGCCAGAGGGGTGGTTGGTGGGTGGGGGTGAACCCCCTACCCCCCAAAAAAAAAAAAAAACAAACAAAACACAACCACCATGCATCGCCAGCACCACCAAAACTGCTACTATGAATAAAACGTAAAGGTGTCTCCACACAGTCTAATAATTTGAAGACTTAACTATTTTGGCAGACTTATCAATACTATGTCCAGAGTGACTTCCTGTGTGCTTCCTGTGATTCTTGGGATTAGAGTTAGTGCTTTCCAAGACGTTGACATTGATGTTGGTGGTTGTGGTGGTGATAGTCTTATATGTACCTGCAAAGTCATCCTCATCGTCTAGATGAGGCAAGATGGATGAATTCCTCTTGATTCGAGGCACCACATTTCCTGTGTCAAAGTCATCATCGTCTGACAAGGCCTGCCACAGAGGATAAGGAGCGACATGTCAAACTGATGTATGCATGGTAGCACTGCAGTGGGGTGCCATCTCTCTCTCTTGGTGTGTATGCACTGAAGGTGAATGAAAGAGTTACAAATGTGCTGACTACAACCGCTGGCAATAAACAGAGGCAAAACTATTTAGTCAAATTGCTGTTGCTGCAAATGTGGCAAACTTGTCAATAACGGTGTTTAAAAGAAAGTAAAATAATGACCTGTTAGAATAAGAAAACTTTTCTTGTGATGAATGTTCATCCAAAGCAATCAGCTACAATATGAGACACGCACATGCATACGCACACACCACACACACACACCCACACCCACACACACACACACCAAAAACCAAACAACCAATCAAATCCCAAACCATTTTGATTTCTACTTACTCTTGGAACTTTTTTCTTTTTCACGGGTTTTATGGGAGTCTTAAATGGTATCTCTGCAGTTTTCTCTGAAAAAACACAATGCACTTTTAGTCAGTTATAAACTTGCTATGCAAATCAACTGATCGACACCTTAGTTCAAGGTGGAAAGATCCTTTGAAAGACGGTGCCTAAAAGGCTATTTGACTGCAAAATTCTTTAGAACTTTCAAATAATCTTTGTGCTAAGAGTACCCACCAGTAAACTTTTGCCACGATCCAGAAGAATCCTCCAAAGTCTAATAACAAATTTTAATTTAAAACACCATTCATACATGCAGTTATTTCGACTTAATCCAGAACAACATTTCTATTTTTATGAAAAATAAAAATCATTGCTGCACATAGAGAAAGGAGAGGCTAACCACATAACAATAGTACTAAATCTTTATTTAACAAAATTGGTTGCAGCAAGTCTGGTAAAATGTGGATGAGCAATTTGGCTACTGTCTCTTTAAATTTCACTGAGCCAGTCTTCTCCTGCAGACAACAAAGGAACCATGCAATGCCACTGCAAGAAAGCACACTAGTTATCATGCAGTGCTAGAACATAACAGTAAAGGTTTGATGGCATTCCAGAAATGTAAGTGACACAACATGTTCGTAAACAATTTAAGTAACTGCATGCAGGTTTCCATTTTGTTAAAGATAATCCATTTTTGAGCTAGTTTTAGATATCATCCATTATTCTAATAAATAATAAAGAAAGAAAGAAAGAAAAAAGCACACAAACTGAAATATAAAATATTAGAATAAATAGCCACTTGCAGATATAAGCATTAGTTATTGAGTCCCACATGGATTTCTGATAGGAACCTGCATGAAAAATGGCACATTAACTGTGTTTTGTCAAAAATCACAAGATGGTTTGCATGATCCTATGATATGGGGTGCAATAATGCTGCAGAAACGATTTTGTTTGAAGAAATCAGCTGGTAAACCAACCACAGTTGGGGGTAGGCTACATGAAAATGGACTGTCCAATTAGTCACCTCAGAAATCCCCTAGCCTCCTCATACCATGATCTCAAACAAGAAATAATGCAATGTTCTTTACCACCTACAGTGCTTCTTAAGTTCTTTACTTCCCAAATCTACTTAATCACAAAGAATGAATCCTCCTCTCAATGCAAACTCACCAGTAGGACTGAAACTGTCATCCGATGATTCCAACACTGCAGCCTTTCTTTTCCTCATCACCACAAGACTCTCATCTGACTCGGACTTGCTGCCTTCCTTGGCGATGACATCTGTCAGTTACACAGACATGGCTTGAGCATGTTTGTTTATGGTGTAGCAAGGCAAAGGACCTTACTGTGAAATAAAACTGACATATATTAATTAAGCTAGGAAGACAATTAACCAATACAGCACCTTGACATTCTACCGACATAAAGAGAGAACAAGAAGGGCAAAGCCCATACAACTCACATGCTTGACCTTGACCTTTATATGACCTTGACCTTCAGGTGACCTTCAAGGTCAAGGTCAAACAACTAAACCTACCAATGACATCATACACTAAGAAATGCTTTACACATTTTTCCTAACAAAATACATGTGACCTTGACCCAAGGTCAAGGTCATCCAAGATCATGCAACACAAAGTTGTTAATTCAAGACATAGGAAGCACAATGGTGCTTATTGGCACTTTCTACCATGAGATATGGTCACTTTTAGTGGTTCACTACCCCATTTGGGTCACATTTCATAAGGGTCAAAGTGACCTTGACCTTGATGATATGTGACCAAATGTGTCTCATGATGAAAGTATAACATGTGCCCCAGATAATTATTAAGTTTGAAACAGTTATCTTCCATAGTTCAGGGTCAAGGTCACTTCAAAATATGTATACAATCCAACTTTGAAGAGCTCCTGTGACCTTGACCTTGAAGCAAGGTCAACCAATCTGGTATCAAAAGATAGGGATTACTTTGCCCTATATACCATATATAGGTCAGGTTTCCAATCTCAAAAACTTCAGAGAAAATTGAGAAAATGTGAAAAATGACTGTTTTTTAGACAACATTTATGGTCCCTGCGACCTTGACCTTGAAGCAAGGACAAGTCACTATGTATGTTTTTTGAGGCCTTGTCATCATACACCATCATGCCACATTTGGTATTGATAGACTTAATAGTCTCCGAGAAAAATCCAACGTTAAAGTTTTCGGACGCCCGGACGCCCGGACGCCTGGACGGACGAAACGGGTGAGTACATAGACTCACTTTTGCTTCGCATGTGAGTCAAAAAACAAACAAACGTTTGCATGGAGCCATTCAATGCCTCCCTCATTAGCTGAAGCCCCTGGCTGCTGGGCTTTCAGGGCCTGCACTGGTCAGCAGCTCAGCCTGAGGTGGCCCAAGGCAGCTAGTCTGGTACCTTGGAGCATCAGGTCTACGTTCAGTCATCTCATCCTGTCTCTGACCTTTCAGATGCACAGGAATGAAGAATTGGCAAACTTCTGAAGTTGCTTGACAATGACATCGCCTTTATTTTCACTTTTTTTTTGGTGGACACTGACATTGCTTGACATTTCCCAAAGTAAAATTACTACTACTACAGAAAGTTATACATGCCAAAGGGATTTTAATCACACAAAGGTCACCTAATCACTCAACATTCATATATCACAACTAAACATATACACGTAATTGGCCTGATGATAAAATATAGCAATTCACATCAAACCCTGAAATAAGTTACATAATTGTTTAATTTTAATTTTTACTTTTCAAAAGATGTTAATAATATTCTACCACTTACCTGCTAGCTCATCATCCACATCAGGGGAAGCGTCACCACGAGGTGGCGTTAGGCTCCGCTTGGGAGTACTGCTGAAAACTCCACTGCCAGGAGGTGCTCCAAGTTGGGTGGACTGAAAGATGGGTGACTTCATGGGACTCAGCTCTGGATCAAAGGATTCTTGGTTCAGTTTTGGTCTTACATTTCTGCATGGTTCCTGGTGTCCAAAGCCTTGGGAACTGGTGATGTCAAGACCTGATCCACCAACCTGGTCTGGCTGGGAGTACTTGTTGTGGGCAGGTGCAGGCATCATAGGAGCTTTCTGTGATGGTTTCATAGAAGTAGCAATATCCATTGGTGGGCTATTGCTCTGCCCTCCAGCTTGGAATAGCTGAGCTGAAACCTCTCCATTTTCATTTTCCCCTTCCTCCTCCTCTTCAATGATGGGATCTGTAATTGTTGTGGCAAACTTGGTAAAAATCTCCCGGCCACCACCTTGCCTCAGGCTAAACAAGAGATCAGTACTAGAAGATTTAGACTGAGTGGAAGGCCAACTTGCTGTCTCCTCAGTTTGACCTGCCCCTTCCTTGCCTCTTTCAGGAAAGGACAGTCTGGTGGGCCTGCGGGACATACTTGACCGTGACCTTTGTGACATTGATGACATAGCACAAGGTGAAGGTGGAACAATGTCTTCGTCGAGGTCAAAGCCAAGGTCAAACTGTGGAAGAATACACAAGTCTATTTCACTTTCCCCTTTGTTGGAATCTCCATCCTTCACTTTTTCTGCAGTCTCCTTAGCACCACACAGGTTTGAGTTCTGGTCCACCTTTTCATCATGAAACACAGGGGATCCACTCTTGTTCAAATAAGAAGTCCTGTTAGGTCCTTCATCCACAGAGGAAGGATTTTTCTCTGTGAGGGCAGA